>JAOTRH010199939.1:0-11278 GCA_034768845.1 Heliamphora exappendiculata | reverse complement strand
GTCGAGTTCCATCTAGTGTCTATATCATGTTGTAATTTTTTATATTTCATATTTTCTTGTTGACATATTTTTCTATATAAATCAACTCTCCTAACACTACTATTTATACATCTTACTGCTAACCTAACTCTTTTAAGAGACTCATTGTAATATTGAAGTCCTTCTTTCACAATTAAATTTAAAATATGTGCGGAACAACAAAAATGAAATAAACTACCAGATAATGAAAGCTGTAAATGACGTTTTAAATCATGTATATATTCATTATTATAAGAAGCATTATTTAAAATAATAGAAAATATTTTATTTGTAATACCCCACATACCTAGTTCTTACCTAATAACTATACCTAAAGATTGACCAATTTAGGAAAATTCTATAGTTTTAAACGAAAAAATTCTTTTACATAAATTTCAATTATTATCTATAAAATGTGCTGTAATACATTGAAATTCTTATTTATTTTTAGCAATCCATAAATCAGAAGTTAAACTATTTTTTTCTTTTAAATTTGTAAATAAATCCATTAACTCGATTTTAATTTCATTAAATTTACTTAAAACCCTATTTCTTATAGTATTTCTAAAAAAACGTTGAAATTGCGAAACAAATTCGATTTGTATCATTTCTTCAAATGCCGGTTGTTCACTCATTGAAAATGGTTGTTCTTATTTTATTATATAATCAACAACGAAATTTTGTGTGTAGGTTTGTTCCGACAAAAAATTAATAATATTATCAGTTGTATCCCGACCTATTTGTATTTGTGAAGTGACATTAAGAGCTGAATTTTTACGGTGACTATCAGCATGTCTACGTAAGTGACTAGTACTACGTGATCCGAAAGTAATTTATTACAAATTTTACATTTTACTTTAACAGTAACAGTGCAATTATTGTTTTTTTCAAAAAGTTTTTCAAAATATTCTCACACATTTGAAACTTTTTTACTAGATAAACCTACAATGCAGATGCAGATGCAGATAAAGCAGTTGGTGGATTATGAATAGGAGCAGAGATAGTATGATTAGAACCAGTAAATGAAAATGTAAAAATATCTTTTTCTTCATTAACGGAAAATATATTTGGATCCATCGATTTTTCTAAAAAAATTATTAAATTTTAAATCAAAATTAATATACTAAAGAGCTTAGATACTATAATTTAAAAAAATTCACAATGAAATAAAATTTAATTTTTTTAAAAAATTACTTAGAATTTTAAAAAATATATTCAAAATTTAATTAAATATTGCAACAAATAAATTAAATTTTTTAGAGACTAGAATTTTAAAAAATTAAAAATGAAATAGAATTTAATTTTTTTTAAATTAATTAGAATTTAAAAAAAATATATTCAAAATTTAATTAAATATTGCAACAAATAAATTAATTTTTTAGAGAATAGAGACTAGAATTTTAAAAAATTACAAATGAAATAGAATTTAATTTTTTTTAAAAATTAATTAGAATTTAAAAAAATGTATTCAAAATTTAATTTAATATTGCAACAAATAAATTAAATTGTAAAAAATAAAGCAAACCGAATTAAGGAATCCTGATCTTTAATCTTGATGTCAATTGATTTGTGTTTTGATCTTGATCTTGATCTTAATATTCACTCATTGATTCGCCAACAATTGCACCGAACCCGAATATCACCGAACCTGAATATCACCGAACTCGAATATCACCGAGTAATTAGAGAGAAAAACTAGCCAGTTGTGCCGGGCCTAGGGGGCGGGCAGGCTTTGGGCTTTTTGGAAAGGCGAACTTCGTAGGTGCAGCCCAGGCCCAGTTCGTGAATAGTACGAGTCATGCCGGACCTGGCGACGAGCTGAGTTGGGCCTAAACAATGACGGATTTCGAGTTCTCGTCGGGTTTCGGACTATGTTTACATTCCTAGTGGGGACATGATTAGCAATAAATTGCCCACATGCTCCATAGGTAGTGTTTGGTAATGTTAAAACTAATAGTTTAAATATTATAGACCGTAGTTTGTAGTAGAAATTATGTGTATTTAAAAATTTTATAATTTATAACTAAATTTAATATCAAAAAATTAAATATAGCATTACAAAATATCCCATAATCTCTTTATAATTAGCCTATTAATTAATATTGGAAGTTGTTAAAAAGATCTGTACTTCAATGACAGACATTTGAGGAGCAAAACCCCTAAAGAAAATAAAGGAACAAATGAACAAGTTTAACATTTTTCAGAAGAGAGAGGGTGGAAAAAATATCATGTGGGAAATTTTGTTTAGGTTTTTTTTGTTTTGTTTAAATGTTTAACGTGATCTTATTTTTTTACTTTTAAGGTATAAATTCCGTTTGGGATCTTTATTTATTTATTTATTTTATTTTATTTATTTTTATTTTTAGTAATTTTTTTTCCTTATTTCAGCAAATTATTATATTTTTCAGCTTTTCTCATAGAAACAAGTCAAAAAAATAAAATTTTTAATCAAAATATAAAATAAGTAAGCTAGTAAGTCATATTTTATGTTAATTATTTTTATCTTTTGTAATTTTTTAAAATATTCTGATTAATATTTTTTAATTTTTTAATTTATATCATTTAGATGATTCAAAAAAGTAATATTTTTTACTACAAACATGAAAAAGTCTAAAAAAAGACAAAATTAAATAAAAATTTTAAATTTAACACAAATATGGCTATGATACACGTTCTTTTTGTTGGTAGGAGCACAGTTGAATTTTTAGTTGATGATATTAGAATTATTTAATTTTTAAAAAAATATAAAAAATAAAAAAGATATTAGTGAACTTTTTAAAAATATCAAACACACAAATTAAAAATTATTTTTTAAAATAATAATAATAATAATAATACGCTAAGGCCTTATTTGATAAATATTATAGCAGACCGAATTGAATTATCCATCCAATATTACTTTTAAAATCACGTTTATTTTCAATCTTTCGTACCAAACTATTATTTTCATTTTTCACTTGTTTTGAAGGTTTGTCATTCATTATTCATTATTCATTATTCATTTTTCACTTGTGCCCCCAAACTAGTTCATCACTGCTAATTTGTGGTGGCGAGTTTGGGCGAAAAAAACAAATATGATTTGAAGCCAAAGAGTTTGGGTTTTTCCGTTCATCACTGCCAATCCGGTACCTCTTGAGTTTGGGTTTTGACAAATTTGTGGTGTAGATTTGAGTTCTAACGAGTTTGGGCTTCAACGCCTTCTTACGCCATTAGATTTTTATTAAAATGCAACAAGAGAGAGAGAGAGAGAGAGAGAGGCGAACCAGAATTGAAATCTCTTCTGGAAGATTCCAATTCATTTTCCTAGGAGATGAGTTTTAATTTATTATTGTTTTATTGTTTATTATTATTAATTATAATTTATTAATTTTAAAATTATTTTAAGAAGTGAATTTAAAATGTTTAAAAAATAATAAAATAATAAAAAAATATTAAAATATTAAAATAAATAACATAAAATTTAATTTATTAATTTGTTTAAGTTAATTTTAAAATAAATTAACTTAATAACTAATATAAAAATATACAAGGTATGTTTATTAATTTGTTACTACAAAGGTAATATTAGAAATTAACCATTATAATTATATTTTACGTAATTTAATTCTACCGAAATCAAACATAAATTTGTTTAATTTGTTATTTAATCTTACTAAAATCAAATATAAAAAAATTTAAATTTATCTCATTATTAATTTTATCTTACTATTAATTTATACTAATTTTGTCTAATACTCCAAACATGGCCTAGGGATTATTTGGACACATGTGGAGATAGAATCATTCCACAATTTTAAGTGGAGGAACTGATCGTGGCACAATTGTCCACTGTCCAGAACAGATCAATTAGCTGGAATATCGAACAAACGTAATAACTGATGAGCCAAAATGGAAAACAACAATACAATAAATCTAAAAAATATTCTCAAAATTTTACTCATAATTTAAAATTAATAGTTTAAATTTATTTACAGTATGTTCTACACAAAATACAACTAAATTTGGTTATAAATTTATTTACAGTATGTTCTACACAACACAATTAAATTTAAATTATTCATTTTAAATTTGAAATAATTTTTTAAATTTCTTTGCAAAAATCTTTAAATTACCGATTAAAAAAAACGTAAATTCTTTTTAAACTTAAACACCCCCACCAATTAAAAATTTTATTTTTCAATTCACCTCATCGATCATCGAGACAATTTAAAAACATCCCAAATAGTTAAAAATAATAAAAATTAAGAAAAATAATAAATAAGTAAACATTTTAGTAATTAATTCAAAAAGGGTAATCATATTACGATATCCGGGAATAAACAAGAGAAATTAAGGTTGTAAATTTATCCACAAAGCTGTAATATTGAAAATGCATCACAGCCGATAAATCCCCCGGGTACATGTTCCTGAAAAAAGGGCTGAAGTTATCCCGGAGAAGTCAGATTCCGGCGACGGAAAATAAAGGATCTCATGAGTCTTCGGAAATGGTCTGGAGATGAGGCCGCCATACGCCGACACGTCGGCTCCGGTTATGGCGGCTCGACGACTTCTTTTCCGGCATGATTTCAGAGTTGCACATCCCCCTGATCTTGGTGGATTTCTTAAGGTCGTCGTGACTTTTCTTCTTCTTCTCCATCTTCTCCGGCAGTGACGAAGTCGGAATCAAGAAATAGATGCTTCCCCTCTTGAGCTCAGACTCCGGTGAGAGCATTAGAATCCGCCGGCCACCGCCCTGAGACCACGGCTGGCTTAGCACATGGTTAGGGTTGTTCTTGAGGACCTCGACGGCGGTGATCGGGCCGGTTATCTCTTCGACGTAGCCGTTTAAGTGCACTATACGGACCAAATCTAGAGCTCCACAGGGAAGGACACAAGCCAAACAGCACCGCAGATTATTGCCCATCTCGCTCTCTCTCTCTCTCTCTCTCTCTCTCTCTCTCTGTTTGAAATTTGGGTGTTCGTGACTTACCTTCTCTTCGGAAATGCGAATGTGATCAAGCGTGTGTATGACGATGTTACATAGGAACAACCGTACCATTACGAAACAGAAATGCCATGGAACGACACGTAATAATTACTGGCCTTGGTGGTGCTTGGAAATTTTCATTAAAAAAAACAATTAAAAAAATTTTGCAATAGTTTTTTTTCTTCTTATTAACATGTATAATATTAGGTATTGTCTGTGCCTAAAAGTATTATTACTATTTTTTGTTAAAATTATTTATATATTTTAATAATTTTTTTAAAGTACAATACATAGATTATTATTCTAAGTATTTTTCGAATAATTCAACAATTTGACTGTTACCAAATAACCTGTAATAAAATTAATGAACGCAATATACACAGGTTCTGTTTAGATCAAACAACAAAATCACAACTCATTTCAAACCATCTTAACTTCTCATATATAAATTTAAAACCTCCAGTTTGAAATTAATAGTATAAACTAATTAAAAAAAATAGATAATTATTCTAAGTATTAAACTTTATAAAAAAATTTTAAAAAAATTTCTTATTTTTCGGATAATTCAACGGTTTGACCGTTTACCAAATAACATGTAATAAAATTAAGCAATGCAATATACACAGACTTTACCCGAATCTCAATAATAAAGCCACAACTCAAATATACATCATCCTAACTTCTTATGCATACATTTAAAACCTTCAATTTCAAATCAATAACATACACCAATCAAAAAAAGAATAATCTAAAAAAATCAATTCAAATAGCATGGAGATTCTCTTATTCATATCGTAACAAAAGAATAAAAAATATAGAGATTCTCTTATATGCTTTAAACTTGAAAGAAAATCAATTCAAATGATATGGAGTGTGCTTTATAATTTATTTATTTGTGCTTTATAGTTTATTATTTAACAATGAAGTGAGTAAAAGAGTGAAATAGAAAGCAATAAACCATGACAAAGGCAATGGCCGAGAACTATAAATAAAAAAAATTAAGAGAAATTGCAGTGTTAGGATTAGAAGCCTAACAACACTTTTAATATTAAGATTTTAAAGTTTCGCTTTTACAAAATAATGACATGCACTCACAAATTTCTAATAGTAAATTAAAACCACTTTTTAAGTAAAAAAAAGTCAATCGACAAAATCGATATGCCCAACATGGTTGGTACATAAATATGTAACTACTATGCCAATAAATATATGACTTGTCCTGTGGAATGCTCTTACTTGTTGAATACCTTTTATCCTATGTGCTGGATATATGCATAGCGGGGTTTGTGTGATGCAGATAATGACGTCAAAATCTGAAAAACAACGCAATCTTATTCAGCTTGTAAATGCAAAAACTCTACCACCAAATTGTACGATAAATGCACCAAAATATTTGAGTTTTCAATAAGCAATTTCAATTGTCAACAATCAATTAATTTAAGAATCTAACAGATTTTCCTAGCAAGTTATTAATAAGTTTTGGCATAATGGTATGGTGTCACTCTCTCAAATAGGAGGTGAGGAGACAAATGTTGCTAAGAGGAGAGACAAATGTTGCTAAGAGGAAAGTGTTCGAGAGGCTATGTGTGTATTTATCAATAAAAAAAATCAAGCAAATTAATTAAGATGTGGCATGCTCAATCAATCAACAAATTACTCTTAATCAAATGATAACATAATGTTCAATCTTATAGTATTGTTAATGTAATGATGGTATGCCTTAAAATACTTATAAGTTACACTAAAATAAAAGCCAAACCCACAAATTAATAAAAATTCATAAATAAATATTAAATTCCTAAAAGAATGAAGAATGAAAAGACGAAATAATCATTCGAGATAAGATTGACTTTAACAAAAACTAATAATCTACTTGACTTATCTGTTCTTTAGTTTCAAAAACTAATTAGATAAACAAACAAACAAAGCGAACGACAACAAACATACGAATTTATTTCAACTTTAGATATTGCCTTATTATCAACAATAACAACCAATTAAAAACTTGTATTGACCGTAGAAATATTTGCTAGAAACTACTGTGAATTAAAAATTGAGAATTTCATTTTGTGATAGTTTGCAAATTGAAAATTATGATTTATTTTGACAAAATCACATATAGACAATTAGATAAGTTAAAGTAGACTGTTAAAAAAGCACATTTGTTTCAAGTATTAAATACAACACATTGTTCAATATATAAATTCCCATAAAATTAACAATTTAACACAAAAAAAAAACTAACCATAAGAGAACCCCAAAATGCATAGCTATCTTTCAATAAATCACACTTAACAATTTGTCAATTTTCAAAAAATTCATCACTTACTTCTAATTTGTTGTTTTGTGTGTATCTTACAAATGTATTTTAACCTATTGAGACTCTAATTTGTTCCTTTTTGTGCATTTAAATGGGTTGACAAAAATTCATAAATTTAAGGAGCCAAGTTCAATGCTTAAAAAACGTGACATAAATTTTTGAGAAGTGGCCTGTAGAATCTCAATTGAACTTATGTAGAATTCTCTACCCACAATGTATGTCTACGAAACTCCAAAACTTCTATATATGATTGGAAAAAATTTAACCACACAACTACATAACAATAGACATAAGATAGAGAGACCTCGATATATCTAGAAAAAAAAGGTAAGAACCAACCAAGAGAGGGGTCTGTAACTCTCCTAGGCCTTTGTAAGTAGTAAAAAAACAAAAAAACACAGAGAGAGAGAGAGAGAGAGAGAGAGAGAGCCTAGAACTCCCCCACCCCCAAGGAAAAAAAAACCATAACTCAAACAAAAATTATAATCAAAGCCATAATTAGTTAATGGCATAGATATTAACATGAATGTATATCATCACATAGCGATAAAATTTAAAAATATATGACAACAATTTTTAGGTCACATTTTTCCTGCCTTTCTTTTTTTGCATAATCAAGAACTCTAGTGTTATAGATTTTTTTATCTAGCAATGGAAACATACTCAATTTGTTTAATTTCTTAATCATTTTCTCCTAATTTTTGAAACCCTTTGTCTCCAAAAAAACTTTGGTAACTGGTGAACGTCGAATTACAAAATATGTTCAAGTTAGAATGTCTTGAGATACATCTAACAATCTTAGTGTGAATCATTAAAATTTATGCAACAAATCATTTCAATGCAAAAAAACCTCTCTCCTCAGTGCAAATTATTAAATTTTTCAAAAGTTAAAACAGAATATCTTTTCAATACTACAGTTGAAACAGAACATTCAAAAGTATTTTAAAAATAGCATAGCTGCTAGTATAAAAAAATTTTAAAAGTTCAAACATAACACCAAACACTTATTTCCAACAGCAACACACTTGCTAGTGCCAAAAAAGTGGAAAAAGCCATAAAATACTTTTTTAATATAAACTCCACTATCAACCTCACCCATCAGCACCCAAAACTAATAGATCAGTACTCAAACAGAAGTATTAAAAACCCTATTTGTTTGCCCATCCCCCCCAAAATACACCATTACTCAAAAATCATCTACATGCACCTGAGCTGAAATGGCGGAGTTTTGCAATCTCAGAAAAATCTTAATAGTCCCAATGTTACGTGCTAATGTAGAAAATAAACAATTAAAGTGAAAGAAAATGCCAAATGGTAACATACCTAGGAATAACTCGTGCCCAAAATTTTGAGAAAAGTCACACCTATAAAAACCAAAGTCAAAACATAATCAAAATGAATGAGATTTTGAACACAGCTAAAGAAATACATACCCAAAAACTAACACCTTGGATTTGACCATTTAGCTAGAAAAGTCCATTTAGTTAGAAAAAGACCAAAAGATTTAAAATTACCTTCTTCACTTTTTTATTTTTTATTTTTTATTTATGCATTTCTACATAATACTTACTATGTACAAATTTATTTGTGTACATAATACTAATCTTCTGGGAGGAACCTGAAGCTTCTTTAGCAAAAGAATGGGGTAACCTCTTTTGCTTTTGATGGCAAGGAAAGAAAGTTAGATCCAACATCCTGTCTCCAGCGACCCACAGTAACATGAGAATCTTAGCTACCTCAAATAAAAATAATAATTCAACTCAAAGCCCGTGACGCCATCCCGCCCTAATCATCATGACTTTTCCTTTTAGGAGGAAATATGTTAATAAAACTACTTATCAAGGAGACTAAAAAGTTATAACCAATTCAAAATGCTTGTTTACTTGAAGGATATATAAAGATATGGTAAAAATGAGCAAAGTGGACCAGGTGGTTCAAGAAGAGTAAGATCAAGCTATCATTTGAACCTTTACGCACTTAAACACAATTCATAATAATTGCACAACTCAAATAAAGCATCATTTTTTTAAAATGAAAATGCAATTCAACAAAGTAGAAATTGAACTTCAAGATGCCCCCTAAGGGTCCTAGGAAGTGTGATTCTAGAACCTGCATTAGGATGAATTTTTTTAAGAATAAAAATGAATAAGAAAATCTAAACCAAATAAATTCTAAAAAGCAAAAAGGGCATATAAAATTTTGTTGGTTTCATATAAAATTCTGCTTAAGCAAAAAAAGATATCCAAATGTAACAAAATTTAAATTAGAAGTTATGAAAATTGGTGACGGTCGACCATTCTTAATAACTATCCCCTCCTATTGGTTTACTTGAAGGGAGAAAAGAAATTTGTTGAAAGGTTAAAGAGAGCAAATAGAAAATTTTTAAAAAGGTAACTATAGTTTCTGATCTAGAACAACACAGTTGCTTAGAAAAGAAAGGAAAAATGGAACCAAAGTTTGAATATCAAATACATAGTTGAGCTATTCATCAGAGACAAATAGATTTGTTGAACTGTTAAAAAAAGCAAATAGAAAAATTGATGAGCTTACATTGTTTCGAGTTTTTTGAACCACATGAATGATGCCCTTCAAGTGCTCCCTCAATCATTTCAAAAAAAAATGACTACAATAGAGTAAGTGAAAATTTAATGGCAGAGTCAGTAGACCCATTTTTAAAGAGAAAAGAAAAAACAAACAAACATAATCGAGTAATTGAAAATTTTACGATTTATGTGAATGAGATTTGCCGAAATAGTTGTTTTAAACTAAAATGGCTACTATAGATCTATATCTACATAATGATATGTGTTTTCGTCACTAAGAAACAAATTCAAAGTTAACAAAACAGAATATGAAAATATTGGGCATTAAAAAAACTTAGGTATCACTGTGACAATATCTAAAATCCTGTAAAGTAGATTAATTCTACTTTCTATTAACGCTTTCTAATATCAAAAAACTTATGTACTTTAACAATTTTAACTAAAAAATCACTATCAATATTTATTTTCTATAAAAACAAAACATACAAAATTTGAGGTATAAGCAATGAAAAATTCAAATAGGTATCATTTAAATACAAATCCGTGTATTATGACATCGATCTAACATTTGACTCCATAATAGGATTGGATAAACAAACTTGGACAACAAATTTACAACATATGCCAAACCCAATTGTTGATTAACAGTGACGCTGCCTTCAAATGGAGAGAGAGAGAGAGTCGTCAATAGAGAGAGAAAGAGAGTTTAATCAATCAAAATAGCCTATAACAGTGAGAAAAGGGGTGAAGGAGTTTACCGGTGTTGATCAATGGTGATTGTGTGCGACAATTGGCGGTGGATCAATGGTGGCTGCGATAGTCGACAATCTGCAGTGGATCGACGGTGGTTGTGTTGATTGATGGTGATTGTGTTGATCGATAGTGGTTGCGTGCGACAATCGATGATGGGTCGATAGTGGCTGTGATAATAACGTAGAACCAAGTGAGACGCATAAGGATCATTAATCATTTATCAAGAAAAAAAATACACAAAAAAATTGAATTCTGATCAATCCTGAAAAGAAAAAGAAAAACATATCAGCGATGGACCAGAACTTCAATTTTAAAAGGTTTTCGTAATTCTTTGTTTCCTCAAAATATAATAAAGCAGATTGAATGCATAGGAAAAAACCTAAGAACAAATCAAGAATTGTTTGACTTATTGATAGATTGAATACCTAGTGTGGATTGTATTCGATTATCTTGTCTTTGATTATCTCCTATCAATTCATTCAAATATTTCATATTTATTAGTTCCATAAAATTTACACTCCTATCAACCTAAATTCAAAAATAGTTCACCGTTTAGCCACATTATCCAAGAGTGTGGGTGGTCTCCAATTTGGAGTCTAGTCCAAATGAAGTATTAACTTTTATAATAGTAATTGATTATAATAATATTTGATTATATTTTGCAAAATATTAGTTTAT
>JAOTRH010199918.1:0-11279 GCA_034768845.1 Heliamphora exappendiculata | reverse complement strand
GTTGGAGTCTCTTTGATGTTAAAATCAAAATTAAGAGGATGTTAGTGTAATTTTTGAAATCACATGGGAGTTTCTATTTTTGTTAGAAATCTCATTGGATCAATAAAATTTACCCTAATTTTTTTGAACTTGATTTTATTTTTTATAAAAACTTTGGTCTACAAAATTTTATAAGAACTCTATTTCAGAAGTTTGTATAGACTCCTAAAAATTCGGAACCGGCACTGTGTATCTGATAATAAAAAATAAGGGAAGGGAAGGGAAGAAGGTGAAGCGAACCTCGGGCTTGTAAAGATATCTGTTGAGTACATCAGAAAAAGACCAAGAGAAGACCACATCTGCCAAGCCTCGACGCTTGAGTTCTTCCTTCTTCACATTACTTCCCATCATTCGTCGATCGTTCCTCTAAAAACTTATCCACTCCAATTCACAAATTCATCATCTCCGTTCGTCCCAACTCAAATATACAACATTATTAATCTCCGTTTCTTTTTAGCAAAAATAAAAATAAAAAATCCTGAAAAACAACAAGTTCTCAACAATCTGTGTTTTGCTAGATTGACGCTCGAGTTCAGAGACAGAAGGGAGTTTCACTGAGAGAGAGAGAGAGAGAGAGAGAGAGAGAGAGAGAAGGGTCCTTACCAGCGAAGTAACAAGCTAGGTTGAAGCCGAAAACGAAGAAAACGGATATGTACCCATTTTCGAGGGAAAGAAATCGATGTTGGTTTGGAGGAAAGAGTGAAAAAAAGCGGAGGTTGACGACGAGTCAACACATACAAAACCAAAGAAATTGCTCCTCTCTTCAGTCTTCACTCACAAGAAACGGAAGTTTAGAGAAAGAGAGAGAAGGACGTGTAAAGTCTTCTTAGCCTTTTGCATTGAAAGTTGAGGAAAAGTGAAAGGTTTAAAAGAAGTAATTATAGTAATGTTTGAATTATTTTTAAGAAGGGTAGTGAGAGTAGATGAAAGGTTAGTCAGGAAAAAAATAATTTACTTTTGAGACATTTTTATTCCTTTCTAAAATTGGAAAGACATGGAGGTAAAGTAATAATAAATATATTTAATTTTTATAATATTAAAATTGCACCCTTAAAAATGCCGAACATACTAGTTTTTCCTTTTTATTTTTTTGTTATTGAAATTTGATTTTCAAAATAACTCTTTCACAAGAATCCCAACTTTATAGAGGTGGCAGTGATCTTTGATGGGATTAATTTTAAATAAATTTATAATTTGTACTTTTAATTTTATAATTTTTATTAAATTTGTTATTTATATGAAAATTTTAAATTAAGTAAATATTTGTAGTAATTTAATCAAACTAGTATTTGTATTCACGTGATACTTGTGTAATATTAGTTATTATACGAAAATACTAAAAGAAAACTTATACAATAAAAATAATTACAAAATAAATTATAAAAAAAAAATTTTAACTACGGATTATAAAAATTCAATAATAATGAGATTTTAAAATAAAATATATATAAAAAAAGACAAAAAAGAGTATAATTACGAAGGGAAAGCAAAAAGCAAAAAATAGGCTTATTTCTAATTATATAGTTAATTAAAGTATCTATCTTACTCGTTTTTTTATTTTATTTATATTTTTTTATTATTATATAAAAGAATATGAAAATTCTCCATCTATATTTAACAAAAATATTATTATTATTAGTATTATTATTATTATTATTATTATTTCTAGTGATATACAACAAGTAAATTCTAATTAAAAAATAAATAACAATACTAATTTTTAATTACGATAAAATGACAAAAATTTAGGAACAAGATATATTGTGCTATGATTTTGTATTTTTCGTGTTATAATCATTTGAAATTAAATATTTTTATTTCTTTTATTAATTATTATAAAAATAAACAAGGTGATGAAAATAAAATTTTTTTTCTCTTGAATAACCAAGTAAGATGAGAGAAATTTACATCATTTCCCTTCTCTCTCCTTTATGGCTAACATTTCTCTTCACCCTCTTTTCCCTCAATTAATCTAAATGAAGACTTAAGTTAAAAGAGTAAAAATCTTCCTTTAAACTTATTATAATTTTTTGAAATATATTTTTAAATAATTTTATATTTAATATAAATTTTATTTGATAGATTTTGATGATTAAATTTTAAAAATATCATTTTTATAAAAAATAAATACATATAATAAAAGTTATAATATTTTTAAAAAATATATAAAAAATTAAATAAAATTAAAAGCCTTTGAATTATAAAACAAAACTTTTTAGCCTTTTAAACTTTTATGCAAAAAAAAAAAATAATAATACTATGAATTCATAAATGAAACCCAGAGAGTAATCTAGATGATTGAGATTCATTGAAATGTGTTCCACGTCCTATTAAATATGAATCTCAACTATTCAAATCACTTTCTGTATATTTTTTTAGGTTTCATTTTTGAGTTCATAGCGTTATTGGTTTGTAAATGCTATTGTTTGTTGCTTTTAGTTTTTTATTATTAATTTTAATTATAAATTATTAATTTTTTTAAATACTCACTATAAATTATAATTTTTATCAAACACTCAAAACTTTTATTATAAATTAGAATCTATAACCTAATTTTGCCAAACACCACCTTTCCCATCTCTCTCTCTCTCTCTCTCTCTCTCTCTCTCTCAACTTCCGTTTCTTAAGAGTGAAGACTGAAGAGAGGAGCAATTTCTTTGGTTTTTTATGTGCCGACTCATCGTCAACCTCCACTTTTTTTCACTCTTTCCTCCAAGCCAACGTCGATTTCTTCCCCTCTACTTGGCACCTCAGTACGCCGACCTTGAGTTTTATAACGCTTAAAATAAATTTTTAATTAAAATTTTATTTAGTAGATTTAAATTAAATTTTTTATTTTTTTCTTAAAGTATAAAAAAGTTAAAAAATTTCATTTGATAATTTAAAGACTTTTAATCTTTTTACTTTTATGCATTAAAAAATTTATATATTTTTTTAGAAATATCATAATTTTTACAATACACATTTGTTTTTTTATAAAAGAATATATTTTTAAAATAAACTCATCAAAATTCATCAAATGAGATCTATATTGAATATAAAATTATTTTTAAGTAATTTTTTAAAAAAATTATAACAATTTTAAATCAAATTTTTTACTTTTTGTTTAAAATTATTTTAAACCAAGTATTTTGGCTCATTACCTTTTGCCTTATAAAGTTACATCTTCGGTTCACCAAATGAATTTTTTATTTATTTAACATAGAATAATTTTAAGCAAAAAATTCACTTTAAAGTTAGATTGCTAAACGAGCCTAAATGAGACCAATCCATATGTTTGTAAGTACTACAAATTTAAAAGATAAAATCACTCAAAAATAATTAGGAATTAAACATAAAATCACAAAAAATTGCACTTCTCCTTACATGTCATTAGAATAATTTAAAACTTTCACTTAAGTATTACTTTTTTCACATTTTTTTGTTACAAATAAACTAATTACTCTTATGACCTATCTCTTGAAATCTCTTAACATCTTTTTTTGTGGTTAGTTTTACGATTTTATTTTTAACAAACGTGATGGTTAACTTTAATTTGAAGTCTTGGACATAAAAAAAAATTATAATTTAAATTCTTAACTAATTCTCCATTAAAATGATATTTTCTATTAATTTTTACTTGGATAAAATAATAATATTGTGCCATTTCTTTTGAATTAGCCCTTTGTAAACATATAATATCTAAACCTATATAATGGGTCCAAAATATTTTTGGGCCCCAAAATTAGTATGAAAATTGGGGCAAAGTGATTGTTTTACTAACCTTAGCTCAGGGTCGGACTTGATTCCATTAGCTTGTTTTGTTTGGTCATGTCCACTTAATTTAGTTATCGATCCATTTATAATAAATTATGTACTAAATGAAATGTGTTAAAATAAAATTTATCATAACTGTGATGAATTATGTATGACAACAATGTCATACAAACATAATTATAGTTTTTTAAATTAGAAAAGAGACACTATGCTTAAATATATTTCTAATCGATAATAAATCGAATAAAAGATTATATCAATAAAAATAAAACAGCTCTAAAAAAAATCAAAGTGCCCTCACAAAAGAAGTTAAAACAATTTTTACAAAAAAAGAATATCAAGCCTCCATGTAAGAGAACACAAACTCTTACAGGATAAGCACCCAACATTACATAACATAAAATAAATAAAAAACAACCCTGTATGCTATTATTTTACAATTTTTTTCAAAAGAATTATTTTCTCTACCTCTGCTTTACATGATTGTCATTATTGAAACATAATTATAGTTGAAATGATATAGCAAATAAATGTTGATAGGTGAAATAGTGTCAAATTTTGCTATGTAAGCATTTGTATTCATCTATAAAAGGCAGATGCATGGCACTCCAGGTGTTTGGTAAAACTTCTGATGCCAATTGAAGCTTCATGTTATTAATTTTAACAATAATTTACAATTTTCTTTAAACATTCACAACTTCTGCTATAAATTATAACTATTTTTTCTTCTATTTTAACTACAGACTAATACATTTGCCAAACACTCACAACTTTTATTACAAGTTACAATTTAAAAGTTACTAATTTCAATAACGCCGAACATCCTCAATTACTTGAGAGCGTGTAAAATATCTAGAAGGAAAAAAAACATTTTTTTATCGGTAAAAAGAAGATTGTATTTCCACCACCAAATAAAAATAGCTTTAAACTTAACAACTCTATGCGAGCAAGATCAAAGCCCAAATAAAATACAATTAACAGGAAGACATTCCAAGGGAGAAGACATAAAAAGAAGACAAAAGACAGCACCAAAAACACACAACCAGCTTCCAAAATTAGCACCGTGACCAACAGCACCAAAGTGGGAGGCTAGTGGCAACACCGCACAAACACCCAAGTATCATTACCAGGGCAACAAAATAGAGTGGTTGATCTCCTCATTAAGCGAACCAATTGGCATTCAGTAAAAACCAACAGCAAAATTCAGCAGCAATTCAGCCCCATGCATGGTTGATCTTCTAAGACCTTCTTCATGCACTCGATTATCAAAACCAACCTACTCCACTCGACATTCTCCTTGGCATCCTACTACACTCAGAGCTCTCTTACATGCCTCTTACTTTATTAAAGACTCCCTCTTATACATCAAGCGACACTAAATTTGATTTCATGGCTTTTGACTCCTCCCATATCAAATTCCTTTCATTCTCCTCAATCGGGCTAAACATATTAGCCAGCAAACATTCAACGACTCCACATTTTCATCAGCACAAGCCACCAGTTGAGGAGGGCCATAAACCAGCTAGACATCAGGAGTGCAGACTTCTCACTGCCTCGAAGATGGAAAGGAAAACATGAAAAATAAAGGGATCAAGCCTAGCTTTGGGTCACAAGGAAAATGTAGCTTTAACCTCCTCAACAAAAAGGCTCCAAACTACTGCCTCATGCACATAGGAACACCTACCTACTCCTAACCACCCAGAAAGGAATAACCATACCATCACCTTCTAACCCCTTCCTCCAGAACCCACCCAAACACAAAAGCAAGAATGCATACAACCCACTTAGAAAACTTTTTTTCTCCAGCCTTCTCAGCCTTTAACAATCCATGATAATAACCTCATGGATGGTAACCCCAACCTTTCCTTATTATATCTTCAGCATCTTCCATGGTCACCAGCACAGATAGGGACTGAGCCTCACATCCTTCATAATTTAGGCCCACATGTCTTCCGATTTCAAGAACTAATTCAGCCTTCCTACGGACAATACTGTTGTGGTTCAAGAAGTCCTGGGTAGAAAGGGAAGATTAGACCAAAGATTCCTGGCTCAACTTCCTACTTTTACTCCTTTTGTGCTTTGCCCTGCCACGACTCTTACTGAAAGGAAATAAACCTAGCTCTGTTAGCAATTTCTTCTTCGTTGTCTTCCTTCTTATGACAGGTAATTGAATCAGCTCGCATTGTTTGAGGATTGCCAAATTCATGTAAGTCATCACTAATACCCATATCAGCACCCCTCAGTAGAGGGAACGGGGAGGGTGCTGCGCCTTAAAAAGGCAGCACGTGCTGCCCCTTGTTTGGCACATTTTTACGTAGAATTAGTTGGTTTACCAGGTGAAATTTTATATTCATTTAATATTTGTAATTAAGTAATTGAGTAAAATTTGTTTAATAATATTTTTTAAAATTATAATTTTATTTATTTATTTATAAAATAACATTACGAGATCTTATTCAATCACTTAGCTACAAATATTCGATGAATTTAAATTTAAATATGAATAACAAACTTAATAATTTTTACATAATGGACGAATTGAATCAATAAAAACTTATTCAAAAAACACACCAAACAGAGGACAACACAAGCAGGGGCTTCCCGTGTCCTCGGTAGAGATATCCCTACAGATTGTATCGATTGATTTTTCTTATTTATTATTTAGGTTTTTTTATTGGTTTATTTTAATAATGCCTATGTGCGTATGATTTAATTTTTCTCTTGTGTGGGCCTTTTTCCTACATGCCTAGAGGTTTTTTTTTCTTCTTTTGATGAGTTATCTTGCATTTAATATATCTCTTTATTCAATTTTATGTCGAATTTACAATGTATTTAGGTTACCAACTCTTTTTTGATAAAAAAAAATCTTGATTACCTTGGTAATGGTTATATGATTAAATGTATATTTGATTAACTTTTACATATAAAATTGGATTACATATTTTTTGAAATTATATATTTTTTTGTTTGAACGTAGCAAGTGGTGAAAAAATTATATATTTATTAAATAATTAATTTTATAAAACATGAAATATATAACATTTAAAAAATACAATATTAATAATTCTTTCACCATTAGTTCAATAAAATTACTTATATATTATGAGATTATATATAGCCCTTTAATATTCATAGCGCTTGTGAAAGTGATAACATATGCTTTTAGCTTTTATTTGGAGTTTTTTTTAATTATTTTTTTGGAATTTTTATTTTTGATTTAGTTTTTTTATTTTTTAGTTATAATATTGAGAAAAATCTAAAAAGAATGCCCTAACAAACGTTAAAGGTGAATTTTTTAGCTAAATATGTTAAAAGCCTCAAAAAGTTCATTAAAAGATTTTAACTGATTTTTTCAAAGTTTTTATCTTTGTTTTAATCATTTTTTCACCTTTTTTAATTACTTATGAAGAATTTTTTTAAAAAGCACATTAATTCAAATTAATGTTGAAAAATATTGTTAAAGATGAAAATAAGGCTCTGATTGCCAACTAAGCTTAAATGCTTTTTTTTTTTGGTTCTTTGTAACTAAAAAATTAAATTTGACTCAAAGTAAATTGTTTGATAATTTAGTTTTTTAAGCTATTTTTTTTAAAATTAGTTATTTGGATAAAAAATTAACTTTTTAAATTTTTTGTTCAAATTGAACAATTTTGTCACACTATATATATGTAATATTAATAATCATATATAATTGACAATCAGGGTCAGCCCTATGCATCGGCCGGCAGTGGCCTAGCCCCCGAATTTTGTTTAAAAAATGAGGCCCCAATCTAGATAAAGTTTTTATACTAAGTTTAAAAATAACTATTTTAAAAATAAAAAAACTTAGCCCCAATCAAATAAAATGCATTTAATTATTTTGATTTTAATTTTATCAAAATCTACTCAAATTTGTCCTTTACATACAGAACTTAAAATAAAATTATTTTATTAGTAGATAGTCCAAATTAGATCTAGTCTTTTAAAAAAATTATTCAAAAAAATGAAAAACTTTGTAAAAGTGTTAAATTACTTAAAAAATATTAGATTGTTCTTTTTCAAATTTAAAAATTATTTATAGAAATATTATTGAATAAAATATGAGGAGAATAAATCTCAAGTGATATTTGATGGAGTTATTTTATTTTATTTATATTTATAACTATAAATTATTTAATTTTTTTTTTCTTAAATTTTATGACTTGTAATTTTTTTAGTCTTCAAATTTAAAATGGTTATTTGGTTTTAAAAAAATCAAAAATCTTCGCTCTTTTTTTTGACCAAATAACAATTCTGAAGGAGAAAAAAACAACTACCCTTCAAAACGCATATTATTTAGTACCAAAAAATATAAGTTATCAATTATGTTCAGATTTATACATTTTTTTTACAAAAAAAATCGAGTAAAAAGATTAAAAGACACAAGAATAACATCTTAACAAAAATCTTATTGAATTCATGTAAAAAAATTAATCTTGAAGTTGATTTTATTTTTTCAAAATTTTCGTTCAAAAAAATTTACAAGGGCCGTTTTAAAATTTTGCTTAGGGCCCTTAAAGCTCAAGGTCGCCCCTTATGAACGAGAGATATTATTATATTTTAAAAGTAATTAGTATTTGAATAAAATATTTTAAAAGTTAGTATTATGAACGAGAGATATTATTGTATTTTAAAAGTAATTAGTGTTTGAATAAAATATTTTAAGAATTAGTATTTTGATTTAATTTTTTAGTTTTTTATTTTTATTTTTTTATGTTTTTACTAAATAAATCATATTGACTTTTTTACATTTTTAGTAAAAAAAAAACCCAAAAAACTAGGGATCCGATGACCGTGCTGCGCCAAAAAAGGGCAGCACGGTGCTGCGCCTTCTTTGGGATAATTTTTTGAACAAATTTTTATGATCGAATTCGTTCATTACGTATAACTCATCGAGTTCATCATTCATGTGAAAACTAAATTTATCTGATATCTGTAACTAAGAGATTGAGTAACATTTGTTTAGTAATTTTTTTTTAAATTATAATTTTTATTTATTTATTTATAAAATAATATTAGGATATCTTATTCAATCACTTAACTATAGGTATCGGATAAATCTAAATTTTCACGTTACTAACAAACTCGACGAGTTTTACGTAATAAACGGATTCGATCATAAAAGTTTATTCAAAAAACAACTCCAAACAAAACGCAATACTGTATTGCTCTTTTTAAATCCAAGGCTGAAAAACTAGAGTACCCAAAGTGCCAAATTGGCCCTAAACTTATAAAAAAGGCTTAGCTGCTGTTGGTACCTGCCCTGGAAGTAGCCATACGTGTGTCAAGGAAATTCAACCATTTAACTTATTCTGGAGTTGCCATACTTGTCGCCACGACCCACCCATATCGCCCGCCGGACGGATCGACGACCAGCAACAAGTGGCCGCAACGATCTTTCTCTATCTCTCTCCCAAACACTTTTACGCGTTTACAGGTATGTATGCAGCATCTCAATCTTCCCGATGATCTCCTATTTCATATTTCACTGACAGCGGCCCATATAGCACTCATTTTTTAACGCGACACGCCAAATGTTTGGTAAAATGCCCAAACCAATTTGCCATCGTATATGATATTTCTGAAAAAATGTTGCCTACCCGGAAGCGGGTTGGTTGGCGACTGATTTGAGCATTACAACCTGTTGACATGAACAGAACCGAGCATAACCCTTTTTTGGGGGGTATTTTTTGATTGGCTACCTTTGTTGGAAATAATCAAACAAGAAAATAATCAAACAATCTGCAGAGTACTAAAAAGTAGAAACAAAAAACAAAAATTGCACGAAACTTAAAGAACAAAAACTTGCCGAAATATAAAATACCTGTTACTGCATAATATAATCGAGGCGTGTGTTTGACACAATGTCTTTAAGACAAAAACGCTCCCGCTGTTTCGAGTTTGATAGCGTATGCCTCCCAGAATATAACGATCTTCAATCCACAGAAGCAACACAGTAATCTGTGAATCTGGCAAACCTGAAATTCTGTTTGAACTGTGTCTCTGTCGAGAATGCAACAGTTTGAGCAGAAACATAATAGAAGGGGAGATTTTGGAAATTGGATGATAGAAAATGGGCAGAGGGACTGCCTTTACATAGGCGTCATAGGTGACTGTTCGGATTGGGACCGAACAGGCATAGAACTGGTACGGTCCGACGGTTGGACCCGCCAACAGACGCGAATCTATTTGAACTTCAACAGTTCATTCTGACTCCAATGGTCAGTAATGGTAACGGAAAAACAGTAACATTATTAGAAAATTTAATTAAATAAGTTTTCCGTAAAAAGATAGGGATTTATTCGACCCACAACCTGAGCCCAGCCCGGCCAATCGGTTGGACCGGCGGGCGGCAACGCACATGCGTGTGTTTTGCGCCAAACGCACCTTGGATAGGTTCTCCTTCATCCACAAAACTGGATACTCCCAAGTGACCCTCCCTCTAGTCCAAGGTTGGCTCCTTCTTTCCAACAAATGTGGGATTGGATTCATGTTACTCAATTTTACCATTTTCAAATATCACATTTTAGAGTCAATTTCTCATTCACCCATTAATAGTTTGGAGCACCACAAAATCTATGGTTACACTACTTATGGAGGTGAACATATTAACACTTGAAATCATAAAAAAAAAATTAAACCATGCCAAAATTATTTAGTTTCAAAATTAGTTAAAAAATCATGTTTCAAAAAGTTCAAAACCCAATTTTTTCAATAACCTTAAAAGAAAATAAATTTGTTCATTTATCTGACAAAATAGGTGAATAATACGATTGGTTTAAATTATAAGTTTTACTACCAAATTTAAATTAAGATTTACAATTTTAAATAAAACAATGGATTTTGTACAAAATCAGGTTCGCTTCCTTAACCCTGTATTCCAGCTGATGTTGTCTCTTAACTGTCTTACCTAACCTGATGACACCTGGACGAGACATGACTGGTGCATATGTTAGCAATTTTATTTTACATTTGGGGGGGGCATTTGGGGCAATATACTTTGTAGAGGGAGTTATCGACCCAAAATTTCATATTTGGGGTTGGTTGTGTATGTGTGACCCAATTTTTATCTAAAAGTATTATCTGTTTTGGCCTAATTCCCAACCGACTTCATGATTTTGTTTTTTTGAACTCTATATGAAAAGCACCTTTAGTTGAAAGTTACTTAAGTTCATCAAAGGATGCCAACAACCTCACCTCAGCACAAACACGACCTTAACTCAGATACTATGTAAGGCATGCGGTTCAACCCTCGCATGGAAGTATTGTCCATTTTAGCTTAGCTCACAAACCTGATGCTTTTGTCCCTTTGAGCTCTAACCTAAAAGGCACTTCCTAGTTGAGAGCCTAGTGCGCCATCTTGTAAATCCACCATAGACATTGTCCGCATCCATTGTGAGTGCCAACAAGTAAAATTCTAAAATAGTTGCGAGCCTCGTGAAAACCCATACTCTTGGGGATTGATG
>JAOTRH010199897.1:0-11280 GCA_034768845.1 Heliamphora exappendiculata | reverse complement strand
TATATATATATATATATATATATATATATATATAATATGATCACATATTAGTCAATATCAAAAAGCATTGACCGATATATTTAAAAATATCAAAATCGAAAGTCTAAACTTTGTTATGTATTAACTAATAAAATTTGTAAGGTGTCTAACTATCAATATTTAAAAAGCTGATAACATATGCATATTAATATTTTAAATATCGATCGCTACGTATTAAATAATATATATAAAAATTTAAAAATTTTAATATTGATATTTATTAATATACAAGTTCAACATTGGCTATTCTATAACTATATTACAAATATCGATATTACTATTTAAAATTTTAACACATACACGTGCGGACACACTATGTGCATGGATTAGTTAAATCTTTACAAAATAAAAGGTGTTAGGCTAAGAAAAGATAAATTTAAATAAATTAAACATTAAAATTAAATTTTAGAAGAAAAGGAGGAAGAAAGAGAAAAGGTGAGATTTTTGAAAAAAAAATAAAGCAACTATACATAATTAAATTAGAATTTTTAGAGTTATAAAAAAATACATATAGGCCCAATTGATAATTAGTTTAATAGTTAATTTTTTTTGTCTTTTTGTATTTCTAGTTAAAAAATTAAATTAGGTTTAAAATAAGTTATTTGGTAATTTAATTTTTAAGTTAGTTTTTTTGAAATTAATTGTTTGAGTTAAAAATTAATTTTTTTGTTTTTAGTTCGAAGTGGACAATTTTACTCTTCAATATATTTGATATTAAAAATTATATGTAGTTGATGGTGGTAGTAAAAAAATTATAAATAAAGAGTATTATTATATTTTAAAAATACTGAGAGTTTGAATAGTATATTTTGTAAGTTTGTGTTTTGATTTGAGTATTTAATTTTTTAATTTTTTAATTTTTTTGTCAAACGAACAATCTTAATTTTTTAATATTTTTAGCTGAAAAATCAAGAGGGGCATAGGATGCGCAATTTATTTAACGAGCAATATCTATTTTTATAAAAAATTTTAACAAGCACGGTCTTTTTGGAATAAAAATATTTTATAATAAATAAATTTATTTATATTTTTTAAAAATATGTATAAAGAATACAGGTAAATTTATATGTCTTTTTATTAAAAATATGTGTAAATTATACAGATAAATTTATCTATTTTATTAAAAATACGTATAAAAAATACAGATAAATTTATTTATATTTTTTAAAAATATGTATAAAGAATACAGAAAAATTTATTTATTTATATTATCTGTATTAATATATAAACAGATAAATTTATATATTTACAAAATATTTTTTAAAAAAATTATTCAATTAAATCTTACGTATTAAAATATTTGTTGATGAACGTTAAAACTTTTTTTTAACTTTTTTAATTTAGATTAGAAAAAAAAGTGTTAAAACTATGACCGTCAATCATAATTAAAAAACGCATGTCAACTTTCATCCCTAAAAGTGAAAATTTTATTCTATGACCGTTAATAACAGCGTGAATACCTGGGCGAAGCTCCGACGAGCACGAGCCGCTTGAAGAGCTCCGGCCTTTTAATGGAGGCAATACATCCGCACATTCCGGACATGGAGTGCCCGACAAAAACCGACGGCGATCTCACCAAGTTCATCTCCTCCAAAAGAGCGATCAAATCATCGGCGAAAGCATCGAAAGTGGAATACTCCGCAGCGTCAAAAAAGTCTGGATCTTTCATGGCGCCGGAGAATCCCCAGTCGAAGACCAGAACCCGGCACCGGCGAGCCAAGTGCGGGAGGATTTTGTCCCAAACGGACTGATCGCCGCCGTACCCGTGGGCCAGAACAAGGGTTTCGGTGCCGGAGCCGACGGTTCTGGCGTTCATGGCCGTCGAGAGACTCTTTCCGACCATCACCATGTTTGGGAGACGTTGCAGAAAGAAGTGGTGAAGGAAGTAAATTAAGATGGTGGGGGAGAGAGAGAGAGATGCCAAAGGAGGCAGCAATTGTGTGATCTATTTGGTATAGTTTTTATGGCTTGTCAGGCGCTTGTTATATAGGCAAAAATGGTGGTAAAAATAATTATGTTCACCCACTTTGTAAAAATGATGTTTAGGTATAAAATAATTAATTTTATCCGTACAGAAAAAAAAAAGTTAAATTAAAATATAAATTCTTAAAATATTAAAATCAAACTCTCACTATTTTTATAGTATAATAATAATCTTACCACTACTAATTCATATAATTCTTAATATTAAGTATATATAGAAAGGTAAAAATGTCAACTTCAAACAAAAAGTTAAAAAGTTAACTTTTTATCCAAATAACTAATTTTAAAAAGGTTAGTTTAAAAATTAAATTACCAAATAAATTACTTTGAACTCAATTTAATTTTATAACTAAAAATACAAAAAAATAAAAAAATTAACTTTTAACCTAGTTAGCAATCGAACGCTTAGTAAAACTAGAGTATTAAGTTGCATTGGCCCCATTCGGGTAAATAGCTTATTGGCTTATTTGATTTATAAGCAGCCAAATAAGTAACATCATATGATTTGTCAAATAAATAAAATTTAAATTAATAAATAAATAAATCAAAATAAGTCAAAATAAGCAAATAAGCATATAGGTAAGTGTCCTCCCAAATAAAACAAATAAAAAATAAGCCAATTAAGACAAACGACATGGCTTATTTATGTTTTTATTTATTTGCCAATAAGCAAATAAACCGTTTACCCAAGCAGTGCAATTAAGTACATAGTATTTTTATTTGATGATATAATAAAAAAAAACTCAAAATAAAATAATATTAACTCACATTTGTATAGATAAGTAAAATGCAAATGTAATTTAGTTAATTAGTATCAAATATCTTTATTTATCAAGAATACCATGTGAATTCGCTCGCATGGTATGTTATAGTAATAATAATTTGAATTTAAATTTTTGAGAATTATAATATCATATTTTACATCGGTATAATATAGAAAGTTAATCTGGTATATAAAAAATTTATAAACTATTACTAATAATTTAGTTTAAGTATTTCAGACTGCGTTGTTAAATTTTTTTATTTAAGTTATTAGATCAATAATTTACTTATTTCATATTTTTCTCTTTTAACCATGTCCCAAATAATACCACCGTATAATGTGGTATTAAAAGACACGCGGGACCTATATATATATATATATATATATATATTATTTATATAAAAAAATTTAATTCAACATATTAAATATGATCGTATTGTTTCAAACTGTGTGCTTCTGAATTTTATAATTTAAATCAATAAAAAAATAGATTATTCAGGCACTTAAAAAGTGATTGAAGAAGATTAATTGGATGAAGGGTTTACTCTTATGACTGGTCTAAACAATTTTGGGTCAGAATTGGAAAGTTCCAAGGGGAGGCTTTCGGCCATGATAATGACCTCTGAAGACACAAGTAGTGATGTGTATTGCTTACCTGTTCCCTCAGACTTTCAAATATCACAAATATAAAAGAAAAAAGTATTTTAAGGGATTAAATTTTTTTAGTATTTTTTAATTATTTAATAAAAAATGTTTTTCAGAATTTACTAGTCAAAGATAAATAAGAGTAAAAAAAATTGATCAAAAAATAAAAAAAAGTTTTAAGAAGATAATAATACTTTAAAATAAGTCTGGCCTCGTTTAAAAATATAATTTTTTTTTATAAAAAATAAATGTGTATAATAAAAGTTATGATATTTTTAAATAATATATAAAATTATTTTATGTAAAAAAATAAAAAAATTAAAAGATTAAAAGCCTTTAAATTTCTAAACGAGATTTTTTGACTTTTTTAGTTTTAAACAAAAAAATTCAGCTTAAAGCTAGTTGCCAAACGAGGCCTAGTCAATTTTTTTTTTTGCCTATTTAGTAATTTTTATTATTCTTTTGTTCAAATAATCTTATCTTTTCACTTTTTATTAGCTAGACAAAAAAAAAAGGTAAGAAATTTTTAAAAAAGAAGCCAAATGCTTCATTTTTATCTCAATATTCGAAATATTCGAAATATACTGACTTAAATCTTATATTTCGTTGTCACAAATAAACAATCCACAAAACTACTTTATAACAATTGTTTTGATCACTCACTCAATTCACACAATACATGGCCCTGTTTGGGCTAAACATTAAGAATTTTTTTTTTATTTTTGTCTTTTTTCATTATTATTATTATTTATTTTTTGGCTATTTTTTTATTTTTTCAAATCGTCTTTATGAGATTAACTTGAAAGGTAAAAAAATTTGATAAAAAAATAAAAAATATTTACTAAAAATGAAGAGATAATTAATTAAAAATCCTATTTTGAGAACTTGTATTCCATTAAGTGCCAATCACTTTTTTAATATTTCACAGACTATTTTTAAAATTTTAGTGATCATATGAACAAATATACCCTTACGTCAAGTTATATCCCGCTCTATGCTCAACCCTTTTCACACACACACTCTCTCTCCTTCTAGTAGTTAGATTCACTGTCGACTCGCCGGAGACAAAATCACCGTCGTCGCTTTGGTCGCCTCGCCATTGGTGCTCCATTATACTTTCCCAGATTTGTTTGTCTCAGATCTGGTTGCCGTTGAACGAACCTCTGGTGAAAACGAGAGAGAGAGAGAGAGACGGAGAGCACCAGATGTAAGATGATGGTGGTCGGTGACAGCATCGGTGGGGTCTCCGGAGGTGGTGGCGCACTGGGACTCTTAGAACTGGTTGCCGTTGAGCGAACCTCTGGTAGAAACGAGAGAAAGAGACGGAGAGAGGGATGGAGAGCGCTTGATGTGAGACAGCGGTGGTCGGTGACACCAATTTCCTAGACCAGCGCCGGTGGAATCGTCGGAGGTGGTGATGCATTGGGGTTATCAGATTTGGTTGTCGTTGAGCAAACCTTTAGTGGAAACGAGAGAGAGAGAGAGAGAGAGAGAGAGAGAGGGACGGAGAGCGCCGCATGTGAGACGGCGGTGGCGGTGACAGCGCTGGTGGGGTCGCCGGATGTGGTGGCGCACTGGAACGGCGGCGATTATTCTATCGGCGGTAGCAGGTGACGTCGCCCAGTGTAGAACCTTTATGATAAACAAGTTGAAATTGAAATATTACCATTTTGTTGTTGCCTAATGAGAAGCAATTGAGTAGCATGGGTAAAGTGTGAATCTTATTTGGGAATATGACTGCGCTGAAAATAAAATTTGGAATGTAACCTATCTATAAGTTGCTTATAAAAGTAGGGCTTGGGTGAAAAATTCCCAAAACGAAAATAAGCAACATAAAATTTGGCTTATTGACTTATTTTAACTTTTTTGTCTTTTTAAAACTTTTTTTTTATATTTTGATTTTTTTTTACTTTCTAGCTCGTTGATGAAAGGAGTCTAAAACTATAATAGTTTAACCAAATAATTAAAAAAATCCCAAAAAACAAAAATAAGTAACATCAAATACGCAAATAAACAATTATCTCAAACAGCGCTAATGAATGTCACGAGGGTATGTGAATAGTACACATGACCCATAATGATAAATAAAGAGACACATGAGAGCAAGTTGAAACCAAAATTCTTAGGATAAATTGCACTGACCTCTCCTGATATTTCTAACAAAAATAGAAACTACTCATGTGATTTCTGAAATATTACTGACCACCTTTGTCAATGATTTTGCTCTAACCCTGTTAATTATAATTACTAATTTATATTTTTATCCTCTAAACATTCCCTGTCTCTCTAATCTCTCTCTGTATTAGGAAGAGAAAAAAAACTAAATAAAAGAGGAAGAGCAGGCGCTGCACAGGCCAACCCGGTGCTGCCTCCCCACTCCGACGACGCCGCACCACCCACCGGCGCCAACACACTGTCGCTGGCAACACCAGCGCTGGCGCCACCACCCACCATCGCCTTCTTGCCTCTCTCGCCGTCGTTCCGTCGCCGAATTCTCTTGTTTCCATCTCTCTCTCTCTCTGTGTATATATACACACACACATGTATATATTTCTCGGTCTCGGTCTCGATCTCTATCTGTAATTTTCATCGCCAAAGAGAGGTCATCGGTGATGGGTGGTTGGAGAGACTGGCGGTGACTAGATTTTCGTCAAGAATATATTTCTTGATCTCTCTCTATCTTACTAAAAATATTTTTATATTTATTGTGTAGCTATGTTATTAGTATCCACTTTGGTGAAAATTTGTCAAGAATATTTTGTTAATTATTCTCTAGGCATACTTGAAGAAAGAAGCCTATTGTAAACGTATTATTTTATAGTGAAAATTTTCAGTCAAACTCCGTTCTTGTAATTTTGTCTAAATTTTGAAATTTTTTTTTTACATAAAAAACTTGGTGCGTCCTACTCTTGATCTTCTTCTTCTTTTTTTTTTTTTTGTTTGTGTGTGTATTTATTCCATTTAATCTCTCAAAGAAGAGGGATGAATTTTATAATACTTTTCCCAACACAATGAGGAAGAAAAATACTCTAAGACTACGTTTGCTTTCAGAAAAATAAATTTAAAATAAATTAAATTAATAATCTTATATTCCATGATTAGTTGCAATTAATAGGTCCAAATACACAATATAGGGTGCGCAAATTCTTAATCCCATAAATATGGGATAATCTATCCCAAGGGGAGTAGTGAAATTGATAATCCGAAATTGAAAAATTTATATTCAAATATCAAAAAAAGTTTTATTATTAATTTTTTAGAACAATATTATATATTTTTTAATTAGAAAAAAGTTTTTTATTATTAGTTTTGAAAAAATAAGTTATTTTTTAATTATAAAAAACAGTTTATCATTTAAAAAAAAACTGTTGGTTGTTTTTTAAAAGAAATCTGTTTATTATTATTTTAAAAAAAATATTTTTTCTTATTTCTTATTTTGTAGTCTGTTTTTTAATTATTTTAAAAACTTTTTTTAATATGTTTTTTATTTTAAAAATTGTTATTACTTTTTGATTTTAAGAAAATTTCTTTCTTTGTATTTTTCTTTTATTAAAAAAAACCTGTTTTATTTTTTTATTATTTTTTAACTGTTTTGTTTTATATTCTGTTTTTTAAATATATTTTTATAAACCGCTTATTTATTTTTTAACTATTTTTTATTTTTATTTTATTTTAAAAACTATTTATTTTTCTTTTTTCTTTGAAAACTATTTTTTTATTTTTTTCTATTTTAAGAAATGTTTACTTTTTAGTTTGGTTCGTGTTGATTTGGTTCTAATTATGTAGCGTATTATTGTTATTTATCCACAAGACTTGTTTTTTAATTTATAAATAAAATATTAGATATTATAATTCTTAGTGTCCTATAAAATAACCAAACATAAAAAAAAAAAATGAATTAACAATGTATTAAATACACTATTTTAAAATTATTAGTGAGTAAATACTAAATACCCTCCAATCTTTACCCTCCAAACAAATATGACCTAAGTGTGACATGATTGACTCATTTTGTTAGTTATGTAGAAGATATATAAAGATAACTAATTTAATGTGTAATTATAATTTTTATCATTTATTGAAAACGTATCACATGTTGCTTTGAGACGAACTAGTTTTTTTTTCCACAATTTATATGATAATAAAAACAACTTAAATAAACTGGAAAAAACTGATTATTTTGAAGCAAGGCAAGAGGTGCTTTAGACTTATTTTCTCTGGTTGTATCGAAGAAAAAAAAAAGAGTTCTACATATGTGTAATTCAATTTCAATGTTAAATAAGTTGCAACAAATAGATCGTTTGAGTAAGCAAATAAAAATGTCTTGAGATTCTTTTATGATGCAACGATCTTTAATTTATTATGACAAAAGAACATATAATTTTTGAAATAGAGAAATTTTGCTCGTATGTTCATATGATTTGTGACTTACCTTAGTTAGTTGGGGAAGTTTGGCGATTTCCCCCCTCCCAAAAAAATTCCTATGAAGAAATCATTTTTTAATAAAACAACTAACTTTTCAGGAGAAAATATTTTCAGAATTGAAGAACTGTTTTAATATGAAAATAAAAATATAATAGATGATTAAGTGTATTTCAACTCTTCATTGTTTTTATTTTAAAAAGAAAATAAAAACACAAACAAAAAGAAAGCAATACCAAAAAAATTATATGGCAGAGAGAATGAAAGAGCTTATTTATGTACTAGAGACTTATATTACAGCTTTATAGATTTATGAAGGGGTGACCAAATTAAATGCTCAACTATAAATGACCAGTGAGTTGGCACCATATGGGTTGATACCCATATTGGAGAGTACTGATACAGATGAATGCAGGGAATGGGGGTAGGGTTTTTATGAAACAGTTGAGGGTCATTTAATACATCCCAAGGTGGTGATGTACTGATACTATATAGTTGATGAATAATTAATATTTAAAATATAAAAATAAAAAAGTATAATAGTTTTTTGTTTTAATCTTTTTATATTTTTAAAATAGACTTTATCTATCTATCTATTTATATATTTATTTAATATAATCAGTAATAAAAAAGAAAAATTGGTACAAAAAAATCAAATACTACTCTCGCTCTACATGTTATCAAAAATAAAAAAAACTCGTAAATAACAGGAAAGGAAAGGGACAAGAATTTATGTGGTATAGAGGCAAGAGAGGTTTGCACATTGAGTAAGGGAAGGATCACCTGTTCTAAAAAATTTATGTTCTCTACTCTAATGTAATAATAAAATTGTTGGATACGTCTCAAAATTTTTGTGTTTTGAGATTCTCGTATAATTTAATAAATTTTAATATATTAAAATATAAATTTTAGAGAAAAAAAAATTTATAATGAGAGTCTTGATGGGATGATATAGCCCCAAATAAAAATGAATTAAAATTAATTGTAAATGCGACTCTTCTGGTTTCTTTCTCAAGTGCCATATATGCAAGGTATTGATTCAAATAGGATGAAAGGACAAGAAGAGGTATTAATAAGTTTTGTGGGATTAGTATATACCAAGTATTGTTTTAATTTTAATTGGACTACTTATTAATAAATGGTGGGATTAATTTCGGTTGCGATCTAATAATTTTGGGAGCTCTAAGCGATATATTAATTAGAGGCATTTTATATTTAAATTTATTATTTTTTTGTTTTTAAATTTTATTTTTGTGGTTTTTGAGATGTAAAATTATTGATTATATTTTTATAATTAAGTTTTTTCAACATATTTTTGTAATTGATAACATTTTTAATCTATTTAATCTTTTTAGTGATATGGTTAATATAAGTTAAAACTTTAATTATTAATTCTAATTTAGAAAACTTTTTTTTTATTTTGGAAAAGTTATTGTTATTAGAATTATAATATTCTATAAGTAACACATAAATTTGAAAAAAATTTAGTTTTTTTAATATAATTTAGTACATCAATTGGAGTCTTTTTTTTTCTTTTGTTAGAATATCTTCTTTTAAAACATTTAATTTCGAAAATAAATCTAAACTATCAACATCATCTCATTTTAAAATATTTTTAAGATTAAGGCAACAAAATAGAAAATGTTGCAAAGCAGGGAGTTAAACTATGGTATGTTTAGGTAGATCTTATTTATTTATTTATTAGTTTATTTGTTTATTAATAAATAAGTTAAATTTTATTTAAGTCATATTATTTGGGTGATTTGTGACTTATTTGCTTATTTATTTATAAGCCAGCTACTCAAACGATTTTATTTACTTATTTGCTTATAAGTCAATTTATTTAACTTATAAGTCAGCTTATTTGCTTATTTGATTATCCAAACGAACTCATTTACTTATTTTTTTACTTTTAATTTATTTAATTATTTAAATAACATGACTTATTTTTTAACTTATAATTTAATAAATAAATAAGTAAAATTACCCAAACGTAGCCTACATATAGAAAGCAAGTAGTGTATTAAGCGTAAGAAGAAAGAAAAATAAAAAAATAATTTTTTTGAAGGTATATTTTCAAAAATGATTGCTTTCAATATTACTATTGAATTTCTTTCAATTTTTTCTTTTCGAAAATGTCATTTATTCTTTCCACCGACCTTGGGATGAGCATTTCAATAAATGATAAATTTTCTTTCCGACGAGATATTAAAAATTTAATTTTCGAATTTTTTTTATTTTATATTATTTTATTTGTTTAGAATATTCTAATGTATAAGTTTTTTTAATTTGAGAAAATAAGGCTTAGCCTATTCTATTTGTAATCCTAATAAATAATGTATAATTTTTATTTTTTATTAGTTAGTATAATTTATTTCAAAGTACATATGTAATAATAGCATATATTATAAAAGGTTTTACAAATTTGAGAGTCTCATAATTTTGAGGTTTTAGACGACTGCTTAATTTGCTTAATAAATGAATCAGTCATGATTAATTTAAAAAATTAATCAAAATATACGTAAAGTAACCTAAATATCCCAAATTATACATAAAAAAAAGTGTGAAATGATCTAATGCGATTGAATATGCACTTAAACTAGACACTTAGAATTATATAGAGAAAAAAAATGTGAAATAACCTAATTCAATCAACCAGGCATATGAAATTAAAAAATGAAGAAAATGCACATAAATTAGTCTGAATATTCTAAATTATATATTTAAAGGTCTAAAATGAGCTAATTTGATCGAATATACATATGAGATTAATAAAAAAAGAAATAGAGAAAAACAATCACGTATTTTTAGCATTCAGCCCAAATAAGTGAGCAAGACATGTGTATTAATATTTTTTATTTGTTAAAATTATCAAGTAAGCTAAGCGATGCTACCACAATAGTCAATAATATCTAAAAACAAATATAAACAAAAAATTTAAAATTTAGACCATATAAGTGAGCAAGACAATATATATTAAAATTTTTTATTTATAAAAAATATTATGTAAGTAATGCTAAGTGATACTACAACAATAGTCTCTAATTTCCTCATAGTAAGGTGCCATAAGGCAGTAGTATTTTAAAAACAAATTATTAGATATTTTTAGAGTACTAGGTGATAACATGTTGACAAATAAAAAATTTAATACACATTATATATATTATTTTTATTTTTTATTTACCTAGTAAAAATGAAATCACGTCATTTTACTTAAAATACTTTTTAAAATACTTTTTAAAATTTAATACACATTATATAAATTTTTTTTTTGATTTTTAAAATGTCACTAATCTCTTATCATGTTTAATTTTTGTATCAAATTAGTCAAATTGTTAAATTTTCGTTCAACCGTACTTTGTTTGGCGCATTTTTCGAATAAATTTTTATGATTCAATTCGTTCATTATATAGAACTCTTCCAATTTG
>JAOTRH010199886.1:0-11280 GCA_034768845.1 Heliamphora exappendiculata | reverse complement strand
GACGGGTAAGAATGGCGATTTTGGGTGGGGGGTTGGGAAAGACGGTTTTAGGGTGGAGCAGTGGTTTTGAGGGCGATTTTAAGATAAAATAGTAGTTTTGCATTAAGTTAAACGGAATTTTTATTTGTTGGGTCTCTTTAATGTTAAAATTAAATCTAAAAAGATATTTTTGTAATTTTTAAAATTATATAAGAAATTTTTGTTTTTATTAAAAATTTTAAGGATGGTCAGTGAAATTTACTCTAAATTAAAACTAATATTTTTTTAATTATTTTATATCGGCAAAGAAATGGGATAGACTTTGCCAGGTATGCACGAGACATGAGGGTCTCCTCCAGCTGTGCTGGGCTTAAGATTTGATGGGAGATTCTTTGTCATTTTTGCCCGTTTGATAATCGATTCGGATGGAATAAAATCAATAACGAAAAAAAATTAGTATATATAAATTTTGAAATTTTTTTAACGTTTAAGGTTTTTATAAGATAAAAATATTTTTGAATAAATAAATTTATTTATTTTTTAAAATTTATTTATTTTATTAAAAATACGTATAAAAAATAAAAACAAATGTATCTATATATTTTTAAAATATGTATAATGAACACAGATAAATTTATCTATTTTATTGAAATCACGTATAAAAAATATATATAAATTTATCTATTTGTATTATTTGTGTTGATATGTAATTAATAAATAAATAGACATATAAATTCATCTGTTTGTATATTAAATAGATGAATATCAAACAAATAAATTTATCTATTTGTTATGTAAAATAAATAAGTTTATTTGTTTGCAGGGTATTTTTGAAAAAATTACGTAATTGGACATTGCGTGTTGAAATTTTTGTTCGTAAATTTTGAGCGTCAAAATTTATTTTTTTGAACTTTTAAATGAAATTCTCTATAAATTTATAATAATGTAGAATTAATAATAAAATTGTAATAATTTTTTATATTTAATTTGGAAAAAATGAAATACTGGACTAAATAAATTCACATTTAATTTAGGTAGATTAATTAATGATAAACACATCTTTGATTCGGATGGATTAAACAATATTTTTAATTTTTTATATTATTCTTATGATACTTCAACTATTCAACTTTGATTTTTTATGTTTGATTTGGTTTAGATCAGATAATATAATATACTACACAAACTCATATTTAATTTGAATAAAATTAAGTATGTAGGGTATGATTATATTTATTTATTTATAATATTAGTCTTGCATTAAAAATTTAATAAATCTTGATTGAATCTTGTAGTGAACTCTATAATGGACTACAAACTATATACTTATTGTCAAATAATAAAAATAAATTTATTATTATTTTATTCCTAAGTTCATGTTTTGGTGCAAGGGTACCAATATAATTAAAAGAGTCATGTATAGTTGTAAATGGATAGAATTAGTATTAACACTCTTTAATAGGAAAAATTAAAGAGCGTTAATTTCTCCTTTAATAGGTATTAGCAAGGAGTTCATTCAATGAAATTGGTAATCTATTGAAATTTTTAGTTCCACTCAAATTGATCAAACCAAACAAAGGTTTAAAGAGACATCGGATTCATGGTGTTTCGCAAAATTATTTTTTATAATTTTTTATTTTTTATTATTAATTTTTATTATAAATTATAATTTTTATTAAATACTCACAGTTTATATTATAAATTATAATTTATAAATTATTAAACGATTTTATTGATTGTGACATGCGAATAATTCCTGTCCACTTTCTCGGAAAATTCACTCTCCATCTCATATGAAGTTCATCGAAAAAGTTTGAAGGGCAAAGATCTAAATTACTTACAAATTATTGATGCCTTCTTGTTAAAAACTTGGGTTAAAATTAAATTATTAGACAAAATTGATCTATTAATGTTTTTTTTATCATTTTGATATTGTAAGTCATATGTTTGTATTGCGAAATTTAGATTAATAATTCGATAAATGAAAAATTATTAATTTCACATTCATAGTATTAACAATTCATATGAATATTTTTATTATCAAATTATTTATCTTATTTAATCCTTATAAAAGCAAAAGATTGGATTAAACTCTATATAATAAGTAATTATTCTATGTAGTAAACAAACAAATAATTGAATTAAAATTAATATTTAATTTGAACAATTTGATATCTCAGAACTCGAAATTTTAGGACATTTAATCTATCATAATTCCATCCAACACTCCAAACATGACCTATAAAGTGTATACATAATCTCATCTATAATTTCTAAATATATAAAAAACATGTATAACCCCCAATATTACTAATTTCTTATATCCTATCTAACTTATCCGGAATAACAAACAAACCTTTTGGCGTGATTACTAACAAGTGTTTTTGGGCATTTTTTATAACCAAAAAGCTAATACAAAAAATTTAACACAAAAACATAAAAAATAAAAAATAAAAAATCAAATAAAAATACAAATTTTTAAGATATTTTATTTAAACATTCATTTTATCCAAAAAAAATAATAATACCCCTTTTTAATAACTTATTTACTAAAATACCAACCATATATAATTATTATAATTAATTGTACAGAAGGATGATACTGTCTAATTTGAATAAAATGTAAAAAAAAAAACTAACATTTCCCGCAATCAACCAATTTTAAAAAAAACTAACTTAAAAATTAATTTATCAAACGTACTTTCAATATATAAGTTTTTTAGCCAGAAAAAAAAAATGTAACTTTTAAGTTAAAAACTACTTTCAATCATGACATTAATCTTCTCTTATTAATCTATAACAAGAATATATACACACAAACTAAAAGCAATTTACAATGTCATCACCCCCATCATAGAGTAGACACACTTCAAACTGTATCATATAATCTATCATCCTAGTTCACAACAATCATCCAGGAAGGTTCAAAAGCGAAAAATCTATGAAACAGATACAAAGAACACTTAAATTCACCTCTCCTCCAACAGAGTTACTGGTAGGTTCCCATCCTTATGCCAGTGTCCCTATTAGCCTGGAAATCATCATTAGCTTTAGAGAAGTAAACATAATAAAACTCCGAGAATATGCCGGTAAAAACAATGAACGCAGCCCCGGCTCCAAAGATTCCTTTTCTCAAGGTTTCGCAAGACGGAGGATTAGCCGAGAGAATAGTCCGGTACTTGGTGTGGTAGGCATTCCTCACCGAACCCGCGATCAAACAAACCTCGGCAATAATAAACGTCACCCTGAAAATGAATGGAAAGTTTTTGAAATATCAGGATGCTAAAAATTTAAAAGATGCTACGTCACAACATGACTCAGAATTTGTAAATCTGAGAAAAAAAATGCAGACACCCAAAGGCAAGTTACGATCAAGGCATGATTACGTACCAGCAGGTGATGAATAGCACGATCGCCCGTGCCCTTGAGTTTCCAGGTCTCAAAGCTTTCCCACAGCACAAGCATCGACTTGCTGCCATTATAAGGAGTTGGCTGGCTATGAGCAGCAGCAGTGACCCCACACCCAAGCCGGTTGCAATATCTGAACCATATACACAATAGCTTTCATTTTCGTTTTTATGGATCAAGGCCTGTCAGAGAAGATGGTAATACATGAGCGAGAAGTTGATGACCAGGCGAGCCGTTTATCATTACGGCTATTGCCAATAAGAAAACAAGAAACAACTGCTGCTCCTGGCTTCTCAACATTATAAAACAGAAAACAGACAATCTACTGAAAGGAATTGGAAGATTTAAATGCGAAGATGAAGCACATTAACCCCCCTTCAAAAAACAGAAAAGAAATGAAGACTGCCCTATTGTAAACAAAACTCGAAGGCATAGTCACTGATAAGGTATTCTAAACCAATAGCTTCAATACATGGGTACACACTTAATCGTCATCCATGTAAACTGTTACATAGGGGCTATTCAATGAAAAGATTATTTGAAGTTATAAATAAATCACTGCCCAAGAAAGGAAGAAAATAAGGAAAAAGAATACAAGAATCAATGTTTACTGAAGTATATAAAGTAAAAATACAGATTTAAATGAGGTACCAACAACGAGGGGTTCGGGGTACCTGCTCCGCCAAAATGGAACAACACCATTTTGATGAGAAATTGGCATCTTGATGATGGGTAATAACGATGTCGTTTTACATTAGGTTAAATGGAAAAAGAAATGAGACAAATCGTTTCATTGTTGAAGGGAAAGGAACGGTGGCAAGACTACAGAGAGGACGGATTGAAAACAAGAAGCCAAAATAAGTATTGAAAACACCGATTACCCTATAGAAAAAGAAAGATTCATAAACCACAGGCACATTGTTACACCAACAGAAATCAGTTTTTCTTTTTCTTGTGTGTGTAAGAACCCAAATTCCAAAACAATCAGAAAGCACACTATGCACACAAAATAGATATTGGCTGGAAAACATCAATCTACACATATACACACGCATATATGTGTGTGTAAAGGGGAAAAAGCATGTGACTCTGAGCTCAATGAAGAGTTCCTGGCCCAAATTAGCAGCGTTGCCATGAGAACACAGAAGCATGAACTCCCAAGGGGGTGCCTCGTTAACCTCCCAAGAGGGTGTGTCCATAAGGCGGCTACAATCTTGTTGCCACCCTTGATGATGAACTAATAAATGTTGGTGTTCTTGTTGGCAGTGAGCCCACTGAAGATGACTCATGGTCCTGTTGTCGCCTCTGTACTTCTCATGCCACCATTACCCAATCCCTCCACCCTTCAGCGATGAAGCGTTCTTTCCCTTTTTCCCATTTAATCTAACATAAAATGACAATTTAAAAGATGTTTTTATCCATGAGTGAGAGAGTTTCTTACCAAAATGGCATCGTTTCATCGGGCAGTAGCCTGCAGCAACGCAGTCCCTTATGGGTGAAACAGGTACCCGGACCCAACAATGAGTTATATTTTGATTTTGGAAAAAACACAACTATTATGGGATGAAAAATGATAGCAAAGCAATCTGTGGAAAAAAATAATTAGCATCACAGCTTCTCACTTTTGTTCCTTGATCTTTTGGCCTAATGATTCTCATACGTGTTTCCATTCAATTTCTCTTATGGGTCCGTTCTACGAATAGGAAAAAATAATTAGCATCACAGCTTCTCACTTTTGTTCCTTGATCTTTTGGCCTAATGATTCTCATACGTGTTTCCATTCAATTTCTCTTATGGGTCCGTTCTACGAATATGCCCCAGGACTATTTCTGAGCAATTTGAGTAGACACGACTTATAGACTTATAGATGCGTGACATCTCCCTGGGGATCCTCTTATGCACGGTAGAATAAAGTTTAAGGCAGGCAGCTTACATGGTAGCTATGAACTAACTTAAAATCACAACAGTATTCAGTCCTCAAAATGATGCATAAAGGTGTTTTGGTAGTATGCTGATGAGGTCAAATCTGGAGGATCAACGAAGTCGCATAGTTTTGTATCTGATAATCTTATTTGCTCCCGTACACTTCAGTATTGCCTATTTTTTCTATCTTGAATGTGTATCATTTTTCAACAGTTCAAATCATGTTTGAAACTGAATGCTGTTTCCAGCGTTCCAAGTAAAAAGGGAAACTTATACCGAACTTCATAATACCACCTTTTCCCATCTCTGAAACTACCTTTTTCGAGATACAAATCTAGTGCCTCCTCTTCATCCAATCTCGCTACCTAATCCTAACCCCTTACCAGCTACTGCAACCTTCCCCCCACCCACCTGCCAGCCAGCTGAGAGAGAGAGAGAGAGAGAGAGAGAGAGAGAGAGAGAGAGAGAGATCAGCAAGAAAGGAACCCTGAAACTACTTCTTAAATCACCGCACTATCAACGAGGGTGGTTATTAGAAATTATTTTCTAGCTTTTAGCTTATAGCTCAGAAAAAGAAAAAAAAATCCTAACAAGTATGCTTATAGCTTTTTGCTTGTAGCATCCAATTCCAAATCAATAGATACAAATTCTACTTACATTATTACCAAACCTTTGTAACTTCTACTCGAAATTATAATCATATCTTTGCTATAATCGGTAAGTTTAATATTTCAGGTACACCAAACACCTTCAATATCACAGCTCTGCCTCCACAACCGTAATATTTCAATGCCACTGCCACCAATAACACAACAGTTGTCACCACTGCTTCCACCTCCAATGCAATCAAAACCTACTTAGTCCACTGCAATTAATAATTGTGTTCTCTTCTTTTTCTTCTTCACAGATTTGGCCAAAGGATGTTCACATCCGATACGTGACGAATAAACCCTTTCACTTGATGAGTTTTTGAACCCTTCCACTTCATCAATTTTCTCACCTTGCATAGTTGAATTACTAAAAGACAACAGAAACGGCAAGGCCCTAAATTTCCATTCACCAACCATCTTGAATCCAAGATCGTAATTGTAAAGCTTTCAAGAGATCGATCAATAAAGACACTATCCTATCATACTACAAATCCTTTACAGTTACAGGTAGGCGCCAAGGCAAGAATCAAAAGAATCCAGAAGCAGAAGAAAAAAAAGCTTCAGCTACTGCCTACTCTCTATAACAACAGTACAAGAGCTACTGTAATTATTGCTAAGAACTCAACAAGGGAATTCATAAATTACAAGTAATTCACGGATTTAAACAGGGGAATCTACAAAATATCCCTTCATCAACAAGTGGGTATCCTAATTTTAATTAAAAAGAAAAAAGAAATTAAAGACTTGCAACTATGAATCAAGAACCTATAAAATGCAACCCACAACAAGTATCAAGCAAAACAACATAATATGAACATATATGAAAATTTACAACTGTATATGTAGATTCACAGGGAATAGAGGTTAGGATTATAACAAATCTAAAGCAGAATCAATGAAAGACAAAAATAGAAAAAAATAAAAAATAAAAATAATACACGATTTACGTAATCACCAAACGAGGACTGCATCCACTCCTACAGCAGAGTTTCACTACGACTAGGTATAGACCGGCAAGATGGCCGCCTAGGACTCCCAAATTTTATTCAAAAATAGGGCTTCAATTTAGATAAATTTTTTATACTAAGTTTAATTTTTATTTTAAATTTAACCTCAATTAAATAAAAGATTTCTAATTATTTTGATTTTAACTTTATCAAAATCTACTTAAATTAGTCATTTAAATACCGAGTTCAATATAAAATTATTTTATTAGTAGATAGCTCAAAAAAAATTTAGTCCTTCAAAAAAATTATTTAGAAAAATAAATTTTTTTGTAAAAGTGTTAAATTATTTAAAAATATTAGATTGTTCTTTTTTAAATTTATGAATTATTTGTAGAAATATTATTGAATAAAATGTGAGGAGAATAAATATTAATTGATATTTGATGAAATTATTTTATTTTTTATATTTTTAACTATAAATTATTTAGTTTTTTAAAAATTCTATGATTTGTAATGGTTATTTGGTTATAAAAAAAAGTCAAAAATTTTGTTTCTTTTTTTGATCAAATAACAATTCTAAAGAAAAAAAAAATTAACCTTAAATACACAAGTTATTAAATACCAAATAATACAAGTTATCAAATATGTTTATATTTTTGCATTTTTCACAAAAAATACTAAAAGACACAAGAATAATATCTTGACAAAAAATTTGTTGAATTTATGTAAAAAAAAATCTCAAAGTTAATTTTATTTTTTTAAATTTTTGTTCATAAAAATTTATGAGAATCCCAATTTAAAAATCCGTCTAAGGCTTCTAAAACCTCAAGACCGGCCATGTCCCAGAGTAGGAATGCTACGAAAATGACTTCTCTCGATTAAATTGTTAATTACCATTTTTTTAAAGTTGAAATTGTTAAAAAATATAAAACAATTTTATTATTTAAATTATCAATATGTTCTTCACGCATAGCTTGACTCCTTTTTTTTAAGTTGGCTAAATATGTGTAAATACTTTTTAATTATAATGGACAGTGAGACTTGAAAATATAATTTATTGCTTGTTTTAATATCATGGCCTTGTTTGACAACTGACTTTAAGCCAACTTAAAGTCAGATTTTTTATTTTTTTGCTTAAAACTCAAAAATTAAGAAGTTTTATTTTTTTAACTTAAAGGCTTTTAGCCTATTTTCTTTTTAAAATATTTTTAAGAAATATAATAACTATTATCATACAAATTTATTTTTTTATAAAAATAATATATCAAAATGTATTCGTCAAAATTTATGAAACAAGATTCATATTGAATATAAAATTATCTAAAAATAAAAATTTAAAAATTATAGTCATTTTTTTAAGTAAAATCTTTTGCCTTTTGATTTAACCTCATTCTTTTCTCAAATGAGCTTTTGGCTTTATGGGCTTAAAATAATTTTAAGTAAAAAATTTGACTTAAAACTACATTGTGAAATGAGGCCCATATTAAAATATAAATCACCAACTCATCTAAAAATTTAAACTGTTAGAGAGAAGAATAATTTTATTATTTAAATTCTCAAAATAGTGAACAATATTTAAAAAAATAGAGAAAATATTTAAAAAATAGAGAAAATAGAGAAAAATCGTAATGAATAATTTTTAGATGCCAATTAATGAAAATAGAGAAAAATATTAAAAAATCGTAATGAATGGAGGGGACAAAAATATTTCTAGAATAATTTTTAAATTTTAAATGAGTCATAATAAGAGCTACAAATAATGTAATAAATAAAAAATAATAATTAATGAATCAATAGAACTGAAAATAGAAAATGTAAGAAATAAATAAATAAATAAATAAATAAATATATATATATATATATATATATATATATTACTTTTGCCTAAGTATATTTTTTAAAAATAAATTTTATACATTTATTCGTATGTAAAAGAATTATTTTATGTAATAAAAAACGAGAACGTAAAGCAAATATGAATCCCCATTTGTCAATGGAGGTGGAAAAATTCAAATAGAGAAAGCACGACAAGGAAGCTGCATTCCTAACCCAGAGGGTTAGGTTTTTTGTCTTTTTATATCTCCTAATTTACTCATTATTATTAGATAAAAATTAATATTATTGTCGATCTAAATTTTCATTTATTTATATTTAAATTGAACGTAACATGACATACAAATGTTTTTTTAATTTAGTCGGTCCAATTAGGACAAATTCTATCTTAGGAATTGATGTTTCATGACTATCTAAAGAGAATTTGATGTATTTGTTGAAGAATTTATCAGTATTTAGCATAAATAAGTCATGTAATTAATAAGTGTATGTTTGGGATAAATTTTAAGTTTAGTTTTTAAGAAGTTTAGCTTTTAAAAGAAAGAGTAATAAAAAAAAGTGAGAGTGTTTGAAATAATTTAAAAAATTAGATGTTAGAAGAAAAAAACTGAAAGAAAAAAAGTGACAACAATTGAGATAAGTAGCTTTTTCTATATAAGTTCAAACAAAATGACTAAATTGCCCTCCATGTGTTACAAACTCTCCTTGAGGGTAAGGACTGTAGGGGCAAAATGGTAATTACATGCATGTGGCTTGTGTTAAGGCGGTGGTTGGCTTGTGTTAAATCGGTAGTTGGCTTTTGCAGCGAATCCTTTGAAAACAAATTGGCTTCTTTGGAGTTACTTTGAAAGCTGTGAAAATATGTTATCACATACGACTAGCTTAAAAGCTTAGACTATTTAAAAAAAGTTAGCTATAATATTGATTCTGACTGTGTTTAAATTTAATTTAATTTTCAACTCACATTAGCAAGCTCCGAACTCAAGTCACATACTGTATAAAAAAATCATTTAATTTATTACATAAGCATGATGTACTCATTTTTTTTTGATACAACAAAAAGAAAAACACAAAAAATAAGGCATTCTAGTTTCTAGAAAACACGGTTCCAATTGCATCATCTCACAAAAAGCGTTTAAGGAATGGGGTCAAGACTCCACTTACAACCAGACCTTCATCTTGTTCAATTCTAAGGTTTGTTAGGCAATTAGCATATTGACTTGCTCCGCTGAATATGTGGTTTATAAATGAGGGCGTTCTTCTCAAAAGAAATCTTACTTCTTCAACCAAAGGTTGGTGAGAATAGTTCAAAGGACTCATTCCTTGAGAAGATTGATTGCTTGTAGAGAATATGATTCGATTTTAATATTTTCAATTCTTTTCTCATGCATAAAATAATATCTCTATAGATAGCCCACAACTCAGGTTTTATGCTTGATTCAACTTTCAGTTTATCAAAAAAGGCAAGGGCCCATCGACCTGCTCTATCCCTTAATAGTCTTTCAAAGCTAGTTCTATCGATGCTCTCATTTTTGCAACCATATGTGTTTATCTATAGTGAATTTGTACTAGGACATAATCATTGAATGAAAATAGGGACGTTTTGGTAGTAGGCAAGAGGAGATTGAAATTTCTCAAAAATTTCAAAAGAGTAAGATTTAATATGTCATAAACTATTTGGAAAGAAGTTTTCAAAATATTTCTTATTTTTATCCTTCCAATTTTTCATAAAGTTACAACAATATCTTGGTTCCAATTTAGCCAGAGGGGGGCAGTGATGCAGGTCTAGATGGCCCTAGCTTTACGGCAACCGCGAAAGAGAGAGTCTAAGTGGTCCTGATGGCTACCACAACGAAGGCAAATGTCAGAGTTGGTTAATAAGCATGACATACTCATCCTTCATCTAATAAAGCACTGTTTTGGAATGTTTTTTTTTTTCTTTTGCCTTTTATTTTAGTTTTCTTTTGTCTTTTCTTATTAACGAAATTATAAGTATAGTCACTTTACCTAAAATTTAAAAAAAATTACTAATAACGTAAAAAAGTTTTACAAAAATTTTAAAATTTCTTATAAGAAGTAAAATTTTAAAAATATCATTGTTTAAACTATGTGAAAAAAATTCACTAAATATAACAAAAATTATATATAAAAAATTATCTCACACGGTGCCTAAGTTACACACGAATAAAAAAAAAATATAGACTAAAAATCCATCTTCGTAATAGTGTGATTTTAGAAGAAAAATCTTACAGCTCAAAGAAATCAAATAACACTTTCCATTTGAATGGGCATTATTTGAAGTTAATTGTAAAGAATGTGAATTTTACATTGCTCGGTTAGAATTTCTCAATTCAATTTATGTTGGGAGAATATTCAACGCCGAAATAAAATACATACTCGGAAATCCAGAAAATACATCTTTATTAAACTTTCAACAATTTACAATAATCCGAAATTACAGAGAATGAAATAACATGAATAACATAAATAGAATTTGCAAACCGAGTCCTGCAATCGCAGTTTCCTTAAGAATGATTCGC
>JAOTRH010199875.1:0-11280 GCA_034768845.1 Heliamphora exappendiculata | reverse complement strand
ATATAAGCTTACAGAACAAATGAAAAATATATTGAGATTGGTTCCAACATTTAACGTTGTGTCCTTAAGACATATTACACCTTTGCCTCGGTGCTTACAATTGAACGAGCGTCTGCCTCCAGAATAAAAAATCTCCGTGTGCAAAGTAAGCACGACGATCTGCATACCAGCAAACACTGTTGTATTTGAACTTTTTTGGGAAACTATGACCGGAAAGAAGATACAGAGTAGAAGCAAAGTTTTAGATGCTAGAGATTGAATACCAAAATGGGTTCTGCAGCAGCTTATTTATAGGCATTTGAAGGTGACGGTTCAGTTTAAACCGAACCGACACGGACTAGTTTGGCCTAGCAATTGGATCGCCCAACAGGCATAAATCGTAACTGACTATAACGGCCCAAACCCTCCAACGGTTCGGGTTTGGTAATAACAGTAACTACTTAAAATTTAAATAAGTTAAATTTTAAATTCAAAATTTTAATTAAATAAAATCTCTATGAAAAGATAAGGGTTGACCAAAACCCGCAACCTGCAACCCACGGCCCACGGACCTCAGACCCAAACCCGGGCCTAAGCTCAAGCCCGACCCGGCTCAGCACAATCGGCCAGTTGATCAGATGGTCAGGCGGCAGAGGCGTGCATGTGGGGTTTGGGTCGAACCCACCCTTGGGTAGGTCCTTTCCCTTCCACAAAATTTAGTACCCCTTAGGGCCTAAACCCAGATTTCAACTTGAACTTTATATGCTCATTAACTTTCCATCTCCTAAGCAATGTGGGATTGGGTCTAGCTACCAACACTTTGAAAATTTTAATGCCACACTTTTGGTGTCAATTTATCATTCACCAATTAATGATTTTAAATGCTACAAAGTCCATGATTACTCTACTCATAGAGATAAACTAATTAGAATTTGAAATCATCAAAAAGATTAATCCAATTCAAAGATATTTTGCTCCAAAGTTAGTTAAAAATCATGTTATAATTAATTCAAAACCCACTTTTTTCAATAATCCTCCACATGAATGAAATTTTACGGAAAAGAAATGCGACAAGATGTAAACACAGAGAAAGTTTAATAAGAAAAATTTTGCATAAGATAGGTGGCTTTTGGCTTTGAACCTTTCCATGTGAAAAACTTTGGACTTACTGGCTAATCAGTGGACGTGATGCCTTGAACTGTTCAGCCGTTTATGAAAGTCAAGACAATAGAGTTCACACAGAATCTTGCTAAACATGGCTAGGTTCTCACAGTTGTGCCCATTTTGGCCCTAGGTAAATCCTGATTTCTTGAGTACTGTTAGAGAATATAGTCTTAGCATTCTCACAGAAGTGGCCCTTTCTCACTCATATAGGTGATTCTTATTAAGAGTATCCTGTTATATCCCACTTGAATTTCAAGGTATAAGAACCATTAAAAGCATAGTTTAACCTAATAACGCTATAGGAATCGCTGTACTATCATAGGAATAAGTACGAGATTTTATCTCCAAAGTGATGACATTGAGTCACACACAATTCGGATGTCCCTTTGAACCTAGCTCTTGGGATCTCCAATCAGTTAGGATGGGTTTCCATTGAGGCGACTCTTAAATCATAGGCTGTAAGTCCATTCCCCTCAAAAAATGACTAACTTGCTCTTCGCTTAAGCCTTTAGTTAACAGATCTGCTATATTATCTTTAGACTTTATGTATTCAATGAAAACTATTCCACTCGAGAGTAACTGTTTTGCGGTATTGTGTTTGCGACGTATATGTCGAGACATACCGTTATATATATTATTCTATGCCTTAGCCATTACTGATTAACTGTCGCAATGTATACAGATGGCTGGCACAGGCCTAAGCTACATAGGGATGTCTTTAAAAATTTGACAAAGCCATTCAGCTTCCTCTTCAGCTTTTTCTAAAGCAATAAACTCAGACTCCATTATGGACCTTGCTATACACGTTTGTTTAGATGATTTTCATGACACAACTACACCACCTAACGTGAATACGTATCCACTTGTGGATTTTAAGTCATTAGTACTAGATATCTAATTTGTATCTTTGTACCCTTCTAATACAACTAGATATCTGTGTAGTACAACCGATAGTTTTGGGTGTATCTCAAATATCTTAGTACCCTTATGATTTTCTGCCAATGGTCAATAACAAGCTTACTAGTATATCTACTTAATTTGCTCACCGCATATGCCAAGTCGGGTCTTATACAATTCATTAAGTACATGAGACTCCCAATAAAACGAGAATATTCCAATTGTAATATGTCTTTATCTGTATTCTTGGACAAACGAAGATTTATATCTACATGTGTCCTTGCAATGCGGGTATCAGCCTTATCAAACTTCTCTAGAATTTTTTCAACATAATGGGACTGAGATAAGGCATATCCATTAGAAGTTTTAGTAATTTTTATCCCATGTATATGATCTGTTATTCTCATATCTTTCATGTCAAACCTCTTGTTCAGCATGCTCTTGGTAGTTTTAATTATAGAATTATTATTACCCAAGATTAGTATGTCATCAGCATACAAACAACAATGACATAACTTTTGTCAGTGTCTTTCACGTAGTTACATTTGTCACACTCATTTATTTTGAAACTATTTGACAACATTACACTGTCAAATTTTTTATGCCATTGTTTAGGTGCTTGTTTCAACCCGTAAGGGAATTTAACAAGCTTATAAACCTTTTCTCTTGTCCTGGAGCTATAAAACCCTTAGGTTGTTCCATATAGATTTCTTCATGTAAATCTCAATTTAAGAGAACTACATTAACATCTATTTGATGTATTTTTAAATCAAATAATGATGCAATAGAAATCAACATCCTAATAAAAATTATTCTGGTCACATGCGAGTAGGTATCAAAATAGTCAACTCCTTCAGTTTGTTTGTATCCCTTAACAACAAGCCTCGCGTTGTATTTCTTAATTGATCCATCTATTCTCATTTTTCTTTTGAATATCCATTTATATCCAAGAGGTTTATAACTAGGTGGAAGGTCCACCAGTTCCCAAGTATGATTTTGCAAGATAGATTCAATTTCACTATTAAATTGTCTCTTTCCACAAATATGCATCTGGGGAGGACATTGCTGCCTTAAAAGTTTGAGGCTCATTTTCTAATAGAAATGTTAGAAAATTTAGACCAAAGAATTTGGATGTTATAGCTCGTTTACTACGTCTAGGTTCATCATTCTCTCTCACTCCTTGATCCCCATCTTCCACTTGATTACTGCTTACTATAGCATCACAAGTTCTTTTAAGAGAACTTATCTCTTATGTAAATTTACATGGAATACATGTTCAAAGAATGATGCACTTTTAGATTCAATAACCGTGTTTACTTGAATCTCAAGATTATCACTTCTGTTTACTAGAAACCGATATGCGCTGTTGTTATTTGCATATCCTGTAAATATACAATCAACAGTTTTTTATCCTATCTTAACCTTTTTAAGATCTAGAACTACTACCTTAGCTAAACACTCCTACACTCTTAAGAATTTGTAGGAAGGTTTTTGACAATTCCATAATTCATACGGAGTTTTATTCATTTCCTTATCGGGTATTTTGTTAAGAATGTAGTTAGCAGAAAGTATTGCTTTCTCCCCACCCCCACAAGTTTTGAGGTAACTCAGAACTAATGACTAAAGCATTCATTATTTCCTTTAAAGTTTTATTTTTTTGTTTAGCAACTCCGTTTTGCTGTAGAGTATAGGGAGCTGCTATTTGATGGATAATTCCATGTTGTGAACAAAATTCACTGAAAGGTGTGTTAGTTCTACGCAACCCAAGATGGGTGAATTGGGTCTATAAAAATAAATAACAATTTTAAAAATCTTTTCGAAAACTTTTTAATGTAGCAAACAATAAAAGCAGGATAAGTAAATATTAAAGCAATAGAAATATTAAAAAGGTTAGGGACAGAAATATAGAACCAGAGACTAAGAATTTTATAGTGATTCAGCTTTTTCCAAGCCTACGTCAACTCCTTAAGTTCTTTCTTGAGTATTTCCACTATATAGAATGCTTCACAGGCACATTTCAAGCCTTTACAACTTTAAGATTTTGATTGAGTAAATTGAATGTTTACGGGCACATTCAAAAGCCTATTACAGCTTCAAGAAGATCCAACGAAAATAATCTCCTATTTTTTTTAATCTCTCTTGAACTCTTCTTTGATGAGATTTACTAACTCGCTCAAAGGATAAATGGTGATTCACCCTTGATTACAATAAATGTAGAGTATTAATGTGAAACACTCACTCTCTTTACAGAAAATATTTACAATAAATGAGAAAGTAAAGAGAGATGATGAACAAGAGCTGGAGATTTAGTAATAAATGAGGGCTTGAGAATTCTGAGTTTGATTCAAGTAATAGAACAGTAAATGTAGGTCTCCAGTTAGAGTAAATGTTGAGAAGTCACTCCTTATGTAAGCTCTTGTGCATTCATGGCAGTTGGAGGCAGGTGGGAGCAATAACTGCCAAAAATTCAACCGTTAAGGTCTGTCACGAATTTGAATTTTTGTCGCCGGTGTCGACACAAATACCTTTGGTGTCGACACAAAGTGTCTAGGGCAGGAATTTTCAAGTGGTTGGGTCGACATAAATTTTTTGAGGGATCGACACAATTTCTGCAATCTACCTTACCAACATCATGGTGTCGACACCTTTTAATTTGGTGCTGACCCTTTTAAACTTCAGCATCCGGGGAGGACCATTTGTGTCGACTCATCTTGCCTTTGGTGTCAACACTAAATTTTGCAGGAGGCCAAGGTAAATTTGTGTCGACACATTTGGACTTTAGTGTCAACACTAAAATTCTTCAAGCGGGCTCGAGACTTTTGTGTCGACTCATCTTCAACTTTGTGTCAACACCCAAAATTTGCAGGTAACCCCGGTTCTTTTGTGTCGACACAATTTTCATTTGTGTCAACCCAAAATTTCAGATTCCAAAAGTGTGAGACACTTTTGTGTCGACACAAAATTAATTTGTGTCAAGTCATTTTGAGTCCTGAGAGCTTCGACTCTTCTATGTTAATACAAAACTTGTTTGTGTCGACACTAAACTTTGATACCTGAAAAATGACTTCATGAAACTATTATAGTGTCAAACTATTTAATCAAAGGGTATTGACACACTTGATATGCTTCAAATATACTTTGCTTTAAATGTATTTGACTTTTTTTTTCAATTGAATTCAATACAAAATATTCTCATGCAAGAATACTTAAGTGTTTTAATTCTTCTAAGAGATAAATCGTTTCTTTTTGCTAAAGGTGTCAAATTAATTGTTCAAAATGTGTTAACACTTTCATTTTGAAAATATAAAATATTATCATTTTAAATCCATTTATTATTAGAAAATGAATTATGAAAATCATCAAAATTAAAATAAAAAGCCATTAGGCTAACAATCTTCCATTTTTTTATGATTACAACCAATTCAACATTTTTTAAAAAATATTTAAAAATATATTTCAATAAGAGTTCTCCTCTTATCGATATGCCTTAAACAACATATGCAATTATAATGGCTAGGTATTCAGCAGAGTAAAAGCATACAATTTTGATCTGATTTGCAGCAAGTGATCAAGAAACATTCTGAGTTTATTAAAACTTTATGCAATATAGTGAATATGTGCAAAGTGATTTATCTTTAAAATTCAATCACATATATGAACAAGATTGCACAAATATATAGATATAAGCATTCATCAAAGACATATAGTTCAATGAAATTTAAACTATCATCCATTCAAAATATCAAACAACCCATGCAACAAAACAAATGTATACTAATTGATACATCTTCTCCTTCAAAGAAAAAACTTAAAGAAATATTTTATCTTCTTTCTCTCTTCTCCCCTTTACTCCTTTAGATTTACCTTCTACCTTTACCTTCTCTCCCCTTTTGTAATTGTAAAAAAAAAATTACTGATCATTCATGAACTTCTTGAACTCTTTCTTCTACTTGGCTTTTTGTTTGCTTGCGAAAGACCATTCCTTGGATGCACGTGCTCGCTCATCTTTAACCTCAACTACTGCCATGGCTTCATATCTAGCTGCAAGTGCTATATTTGCTTCACGCTTAAGTCGAGCAGCTTTTTCAATCTTTGTTTCTTTGGGCTTGAATTGCTTGCCCCAGGCTTCTTTGATCCACTATAGGCGTTCTTTCACTTTCAAGAGTTTGCATGAATGGCAGTGACAATACCTTGGTCATATTCCTTTCTCACTTAACGTAGGATTGCCTTATTGCAATTAACAATGAAGACAATATTGTCATCCATGGTCTTGCATGGGGCTCTCCCGACATCTATGACATTTTTAACATCTCTCCGGAGGCTACGATTAGTCTTGTCAAGATGCTTAACTTTATCAAAGAGGGAAGAGACCGTCAAATTTAGATCAAAAAAGTCCTGATCGACTTTTTCTTGAAAGGAAGTCACTTTTGAGGATAAATCTTGAATCAAGGAGACTACCTCAGATAAGTCAACAAGGACAGGATCAGAAGATGGTGCAGGTGGAGCAGATACACAAGTGGGAGAAGGAGGAGCAAAAGATGGACCAGGAATGTCAGAAGGACCATGAAAATTAGGTTGAGATGGAGGAGAATCAAGATCAATAGGAATAGAGGAAATATCTCGAGGTGGAGGAGGAGAAGAAGTCCTGGCGGATGAGGGGGTGCCATGACGAGAGGTGGTCCAAACACCATTAACATTTGCAATTTGCATATGTTTTAGTGAGGAGCTACCATACAAGTCGTGCTTTGAAAATGCAACAGCCTTGTCCTCAGATAGATTAATGCCGAAATGGTAAAAAACACGAGTAAGATATATTCCATGTGGGAGAGAAGAGTTGGATTTACTATGGGAATGCAGCATGTGAAAAATGAATAAGAAGCCTAAATCTAGGTTTTTCAGTTCAAGAATACACCACATAAAGAAAATGTGCATGTATGTGACATCCTTAAAATTTTCCATTTGGAGTAAGAAAATATGATTTACCATGTGATGCAAAAGATGCATTTCAGGTTTGAGTGAGTTAGCTTCTAGGGGCTTGTCGGGTCAATGTCATCATTTTCGAAAATGTTCTTGATAGAATCAAAGAAAGAGAAACTTTTAACATCAATGGGTTTTTGGTTACGATAAATATAAATTTTCCCTTCTGGAATCCCAAGAATCTCATTTAGAGAAAAATGAGTCAAGACAATGCCTACACCATTCACCCATGTGGTGAAGGTGGTGGTCGAAAGGAGTGAAATGTGGAAGTGAGCATAAAAAGATTTTACAAGTGTGGGATAGTGAGGTTCTTTGATTTGAAGGAGCCTTTCCCACCCAAGGCTTGAAAAGAAATCCTTAAATTTTATTTCAATGGAGTCAAAGAAAGAAAAGTCTATACTACGACCGGGAACTATTTTTCGATTTACAAACGATGAGAAATAAAGTTAACCGATTTTGGGGGTTTTGAAGGAAATTACCTCTGATGTGGCTATATTTTCTGGAACCATTTCCGTTGCCATCGTCATCACTGTCATCTTCTTCTTCGACGTCCTAGGGTTTGATGAACCCTCACCGATCGATCATTTGGTTCCTTTACCTATCATTTTTGAGGCATTTTGGTAAATTTAGGTTAGGATTGAAGACTGAAGGAAGAGGAAAGTGAGGAGTCGATACAGGTTTTGAAAGAAAAAAGAGCGGGAGATGAACAGGTTTTATAGAGAAAGGGAACGATGTGATGGTTCGGGAGACCGACGCCTCTTTATATAGGCATTTCGATTTGTGTTGACACAAATTATATTTGGTGTCGACACTATTCGTATCGAGTATGGGCATTGAAAAAAGGAAATGGTGTCGACACATTCGGCTATTTGGGTCGACACGATTAAGCTTGGTGTCGACACAAATTTACCGAGAGTCAGGGAACCAATATGGTATCGACACTAAATACAAAGGGGTTGACACTTTTCTCACAGTGCTACTTCTATACAGCTTTGTGTCAACACATCACACAATTGTGTCGACACTTTTTCAAGTGGTGTCGACACTTTTTCACATATTAAGAAAGAAAATCAAAGGCTTTGAAATGCAATGAAAATACATGGTTAGTATGGCATTTTAATCAAGAATTAGGAGCATATAACATACCACGTTCTCTTCTTATATAGTATATTCTTTCTTCATTTAAGAGTTTTGTACAAAAGTCCGCTAATTGGAAATCTGTGCCTATAAATTCAAGTTCGATGTTTCCTTTTTGTACATAATCTCTTATAAAATGATGTCTAATATCTATATGCTTGGTTCTTGAGTGTTTTATAGGGTTCTTGGATATATTAATTGCACTAGTGTTATCACATTTAATAAGAATATGGTCTAAGTGAAAACCATAGTCTTCTAGTTGTTGTTTCATCCAAAGAACTTGTGCACAACAGCTTCCAGCTGCAATGTACTCAGCTTCGGCTGTAGACAAGGCCACTGAGTTCTGCTTCTTGTTAAACCAAGAGATTAGTGAGTGTCCTAGGAATTGACAAGTACCACTTGTGCTTTTTCTATCTACTTGCATCTGGTAAAATCAACATCTGAATAGCTAAATAACTCAAAGGCTATTCTTCTACGATAAAATAATCCTAGGTTTTGTGTACCTAAAAGGTATCTAAAGATGCGCTTAACAACGGTCACATGTGATTCTTTAGGATTTGATTAAAATTTAGCACACATGCATAAACTAAACATAATATCCGGATGACTAGTAGTTAAATATAAGAGAGATCCGATCATACCTCTATAATGCTTTTCATCTACTGCTATGCCATCTTCATTTTTGTCACGCCCCAAACACTAGGGTCACGCGAAAGCCCACCAAAACATTCATTTGAGAAAATAAGATTTGCAGTTGAAACACCATCAACTATAAAATATTACAACACTTGGATAAAGATCCCCAAGTTTATCTCTCATAAACAGAAATCATGCAAACTTATACATGAATAAATATATCGCCGAAAAGCGTACAAAACTAGCCTTCTGAAACAGGCATCACATGTATAAGTACATGTGCAAAATAGAAAAACTACAGCAAGCTCTCCATCAACACAAGCATCTAGATCAACTCCACGTGGTCACTTGAAAATATTTTTACAGCAAAATACCACACCGTGAGCCGGAGCCAAATAGGAAAAGACAATAAAGCCGTAAAGTAGGCTATGCAATTATACACACGAGCTCAACCACGGGACCCAAAAAGGGTTTTTCCCTCAAAAATCACAAGTTTTCCACCAAGCCAACACGGGCCTCAAAAGCAGTTTTATCTCATAAAACTCACCTTTTCATCCTTCAAACTATGCATATCATCCTAACAGATATCATGCCATAGTTAAGGGAAAGCTGTAATAAAACAGTAACTGGAACATGATCTTTGTTGACCCGGATCATACAACCGGAATCAAAATATTATTTTCCCACTCGGAATACACAACTGAGGAAAATACTGTAAAATGAGATCTTATGTACCGACTCTGCCATACCGACAAAGGTAACAACTATAGACTCCCATCTATTATCCTAGGCCCACAGGCTTGATAATGACAAGTTCTACACAGAGTCACAACAACGTAACTGCTCAATTTACGGGTCAAGCCCGAGGATCCAGAGCACCCACCAGCTACTCAATTTATGGGATTCAACCCAAAGGTACAGAGCACCTACTGCTTAATTTACGGGACCTGAGTCCGAGGGTACAAAGCACCCAATCACTCAATTTACGGGGACTAACCCGAAGGTACAGAGCACCTACGCTGCGCACGTTTTTGGACTTACACCGAGGAGCAATGGAAGCCCAACTCAACCAAACCCACTGTCACGGTACATCTATGGATAACATTTAAGAAAACCCGTAAAATAGTTTTACATCACATATATATAAAGGGATCCAATCCATCAACATAGAGATCTACAAGCATTTAACAACATATGTTTAATAAAACTGAGACTCAACCCCAAGGGTTAGCTCCAAACCTCCATCAGCATAGAGATCTACAAGCATGTAACAACATATGTTTAATAAAACTGAGACTCAACCCCAATGGTTAGCTCCAAACCTCCATAATCATGTTTTTCATAAAAGCACCTCGTTTTCAAAGCTCCTTTTGAAAACTACGGATCTCAACACATCCGAATCATGTATCAAACCGAGAAAAGGCATAAAATTTACTTTTACTCATAAACCAAGGTTTAAAACATGTAAACAACATTTCATGCATTTCTACCCGGTGAAAGCAAGTATAATTACATAAATCACCCTTTTAACAACAGTAGGTCTAGAATCCTACCTCAAATACCCAAAAGCTCGACACCTCAAAATCTAACCTCGTCGGAACGAGAATCCGATAGGATGGGTGTGAAGCCCACGTCGCCGACAATAAGGATCTTCTGTCCAACCGCAAAAAACTAAGCCCCGGGCCACCGAAAGCTAAAGAGAAGGTAAAGAAAAGGTGGAGAGAAAAAGATTTCCTTGAAAATAGATATTTTGAGCCTCAAAAGATATTTATAACCTTCTACAGGAATTTGCGCCCAGGACCCACCGCTCGAGCGGACCCTTTGCCGACTTAGGCCCTGCCACACCACCGCTCGAGCGCCCAATAACCGCTCGAGCAGACCCCACTCCGAGCCACGCTCTGCCACTACCCCGCTCGAGCGCACACCCACCGCTTGAGCGGTCACATCTCGGACCAACACTCTGTCACCAGCCCGCTCGAGCGAGCTCCCCACTACTCGAGCGGTCGTCGCTGGGAGAGAAAATTGAAAAGGCAACCAAAACCGAACTCCCGCATGCTTAACACGTATAGCACCTATACAAAACATGTTGTTCTACAACGAAAACATAATCCATGGAACATAGAGATACATATATGGAAAAAAACGCATCAACATATATAAAGATCTCGAAAAGATACGGGTCCGGGTCTCACAACTCTTCCCTCAAGGAATTTTGCCCCCTAAATTCACAACAAGGTCACGAGGTAAACAGGTCTGGATATCTAGCACGCATCCCAGACTCAAGCTCCTATGTCGCTTTTTCAATCCCGCGATGAAGCCACAGAACCTTGACATAAGCAATTTTCTTCCTCCTTAACACCTGCTCCTTTGTATCAAGAGTCTTCACTGGATGCTTCTCATAGGTTACATCCTCATCAACCCGCAGTTCAGCCCAATCTAACACATGAGAAGGATCAGGCTCGTACCTCCGAAGCATAGAAACGTGAAACA
>JAOTRH010199854.1:0-11281 GCA_034768845.1 Heliamphora exappendiculata | reverse complement strand
GAATATTAAATATATGCAAATCAATAATTATTTCAGGATTAAGAGGATAACCACTATTCATAATAACCTTGGGGTGTGAATTAATTTACATAATCAGTAGTCAGTACTAAATTAATTACCCCAAATATCTCGTTCAATACACACAAAGTGTACTGATACAGAGAGTCGGAACAATAGACAACGTTATTATCAGTTCCCCGTAACTAAGACATGCCTACTAAAACTTTGTGCCACAATCGTACCGATGGTATATCTATTTTCATCTAAACTATGAACATAAAACTAATATTCTGTAAGAATCTAAAATCTGATCTTCTGTGTGTAAGTCGTACTCTACACACCAGATAAAATACTATACAGAATATTGAACATCCATGCATAATAAATAAATGACATACATACATTGCTTATAAAGATTCTCATAAAATGAAAAACTAATTTTATTAAAAATAAAATTAATTACTAAAAACATGATTTTTAGTATACCAACCCTAACAGACTTGTGGTTTTTCATGTTTAAACCTTGATTTTGGGTAAAAGTGGATTTTATGCCTTTTCTCGGTTTTGTACATGATTTGGATGTGTTGATATCCATAGTTTTTAAAATGAGGTTTGAAAACGAGGTATTTATGTGAAAAATATACTTTTGGAGATTTGGAGCTAACCCTTGGGGTTGAGTCTCAGTTTAGTGAAACTATGTTGTTACATGCTTATAGATTTTCACGTGGATGGATTGGATCAATTTTATACTTGTGATGTAAATTTGCTTTATGAGTTTTTAAATGTTTTCCATAGATGTACTAGGACAATAGGTGTGTTCAGTTGGGTTTTCATTTCTCCTCGGTGCAAGTCCAGAAACGTGCGAAGAGTTGGTCCCTACGTGTCTTTAGGTTAGTCCTCGTAAATGAGGTTGGTTGGGTTCTTAGTACCCTCGGGCTCAGGTCCCGTAAACTAAGTGGTTGGGTGCTCAGTACCCTCAGGCTGTGGTCCCGTAAACTAAGTGGTTACATTGTCGTGGCTCCGTATAGAGCTTGTCATTGCATAGCAGACCATGAGTGGTTCTAGGGTAATGGGTAAGAGTCTATAGTTGTTACCTGTGTCTCTGTGGCAGAGTCGGTACATAGGATTTCATTTTATCTCTTTCTCCTCGGTTGTGTGACTCGAGTGGAGAATACTATTTTATTACTGTTATTCCTTAACTGTGACATCATATCTGTGGGGATGATATGCATAGTTTTAAGGATAGAAAATTGATAATTTTTGAGAGAAAAATCTTTTTAGCTCCTGTGGTTGAGCTTGTATGCTTATGATTGCATAGCCTGCTTTACAACTTTATTGTCTTTTTTTATTGGATTTCGGCTCACGGTGTGGGATTTTACTGTAAAAACATTTTCAGGTGATCATGTGGAGTTGACTAGATGCTTGTGGTGATGGAGAACTTGCTGTAGTTTTCCTATTTTGGACATGTACTTATACAAGTGATGCCTTGGGACGATATATTATTTATTGTATGAGATTGCATGTTTAATATTAATGAGAGTGGAATTGTGGAGATTTTCATCCAAATGTTGTAATATTTTGAGTTGATGATTTTCTAACTGTAAATCTTATTTTCCTAAAATGGTGTGTTGGTGGGCTTTCGCGTGACCTTGGTGTTTGGGGCGTAATAACTTAGTGTGTTATGGAACTCGTTGGTGAGTTGAGAGGTTATCCGTGTGAGGTTGGCCGTGGTTGGTAAACTGTTGAGTGTTGGTATGAGTAGAGTTTGTTTGGGTGTAGTCGAAGCATGGTTGATGGCTTTGGCTTTGGTAGTTGGCTCCTCTTGAGAGTAAGTTACCGGAAGTTATCGTTGTGTTACGGATAGTCTTGTGAGTAGGGGCGATGGGCTGTCGGAGACCCTAGGAATCGGTTGTGACTAGATTTATGGAAAGTGATAATCCCTTTTGGTTAAGGTTTGATGTACGTGGTTTTAGCCGTTTGATGGATTAAGTACGTCTTGAGCCGTGCTATGTTATGAGTCGTGTACTCGAGATAGGGTATAGACGGGAACATAGTGGATGAAAGCGTAGTAATTCTTGGTCGGGTGTATGTGCAGATATTCCCTGATAGTTAGGATGTTGACAGTAGTCAGAGTAGCATCTGAGGATGTTGTCGGGAGTCTGAGTAGTTCTGATGACCTTGGACGTTGTATACCTCCTTGAGGTTTGAGAATTGAGTTATGAGTGAGTAAGTTCGAGGATATGGGGACGAGTATGAGTTGCAAATGTGTTGAAATGTGAAGGGGTTCGGATTAGGATTCTAACATGCGATGAGTATCAGTTCTGTGGGATTCCTATGAGAATGCAAGTCTACGGTTTAGCCGTTATCCTAGTGACTAGGAGATTGTGTTGGGAACCGTGCTGGGCACATGAGGTTCGACGAAATCGTAGACGGGTTCGATAGTGTGGTTAGCTTAGTGCTGAGACACCGTATCCTGAGTGTGATATTTCAGGAGGTTGTTTGTATTCGACCTTTGGTTTAGAGATTGGTATGTTATTTGCCCATGGAAACAAGGTTCAGCAGTGTACCGTGTGGTTTGCCTAGTAGGAATTAGATGAGTAAGCGCAACTTTGTGGAGTGACGTCTTGACGTGATGGGAATGTTAACGTGTGTCTCCATGTGTGACTAGTGATGAGATTGTAATCCTATGGGATGGGATGTGTTGTGCAAGGTATGAAGATTGATGCCATTCGTGTTTGTATAAATGAGGACCGAGAGTTGAGAGTTTATGTAGCAGATGACTTGAGTATCGTGATCGGGGTTGACGGTAGCTGTTTAACTGTGGTCGATGTAGCGTCAAGATAAGGTTTGCTGAGTTCTTGGAAAGCCAAGTGTTGATGAGTACTAGAAGTACGCTGAGGTTGTGTCATGATTTCTTGTTGACCCTTTTCTTTCCTTTAGATAGAGAGAGAGTTTCCTTGTTGACGGTTGTCTGGTATGAGTTGTTTCACCTTGGTTGGATGTAAATGTTGGAATCTTGATCGATTCAGATTTGGTTGTGTTATAAGACTGTGAGAATCTTAGTGGATTTTGTACCCGTGTTGTGACCCTTGGAGTTGTGACTTGGGAATTTGTATCACCGTGATCAAGTGATTGTGGGACTGATTCTTCATGACTTCAACGCGTGGTGCGAGATGCTCTACATCTGAACGTCTATGTGTGGGACCTGGGATCCGATTTCTCCCGCGGTTAAAGACCGTAAAGAATTGCATGGCGGGGTTAGTATTATCCCGCGATGGAAGATCGTAAAAGAGTACGTATGTGTTTGGCAAGCGTAGTTGGTCGTGGTAACCTAGATAGAGTATGACTTATTATATATAATGGTTGAACCAGTTGGGTTGTGTTCCCTGTGAGGTCAAGTTGGAAGACCAGGAATACTTGTTCTTGTATACTAGGGAATTGATATTAAGACGCAGAGTTCTTTTCTGCAGTGATCAGCTGAGGATCGTTAACCGTTGTGTACAGCTTGTTCTGGATTGTGTGGGTATGGTTGTGTTAGGGTTGGTATACTAAAAATCATGTTTTTAGTATTTACTTTTATTTTAATCAAATTAATTTTCTATTTTATGATAATCTTTATGAGCAATGTATGCGTATTATTTCTTTGTTATGCATAAATGCTCAATATTCTGTATAGTATTTTATCTGGTGTGTAGAGTACGACTTACACACAGAAGATCAGATTTTAGGTTCTTACAAAATATAAGTTTTATGTTCACAGTTTAGATGAAAATGGACATACCATCGGTACAACTGTAGCGCAGAGTTTAAATAGGCATGTCTTGGTTACAGGAAACAAATAATAGCGTCGTCTATTGTTCCGACTTTCTATATTAGTACACTTTGTGTGTATTGAATGAGACATTTGGGATAATTAATTTTATACTGACTATATGAATTAATTCATACCCCAAGATTATTATAAATAGTACTTATTTTCTTAATCTTGAAATAATTATTGATTTGCATATATTTAATATTTGTTGTTTCGATTCATTAGAGGGTGTAATCTTATATGGGTCTATATTTCCGGTGAGTTAGATAGCGGTATTATTTATATAAAAAATATTAATTATTGACAGAATCTACGTCTCGAAAAATCGGAATTGACGATAACCCCTTAAGGAAGCTTATAAGTTTGACTGGGCCAAACCCTGCAGGTGGATTTGATTATCCAGTGGTCAAATAAGTTAAGTGGAAGGGCTTAAAAATTATAAAGATGCCGATTAAATTAAATTATCAGTAATTAAATTTAATTAGTGGGTATCGAGAATCTTAACGTGGGAAGAAATGGTAAGTATTTAATAACAAGAGCTTAATGCAAGGTCTTGAGATTATGGGTCATAGTACAATTATAGTTCTTTAGTAGTGTGAACTGTAATTTAGTATTTTATAAAAATTACAGAAATCGTTGCGTCTTTCCATAATTGTAGAAACGGCTGGAAGGTATCTGTGTTCTACTAGAAGTCTTACTCATAATTACTCTCCAAGTCCCTACTGTAACCCTATATATATGCGGGTAGGCTAAACTAGTTTTAGATATTGATATATCATATTTTTTTCTTTCAAGACTAAATATATCTGGGTTTTGTCGGTACGAGTTCTCAACAGTCCGTAACCCACACTACGCTCGAGGATCGCGTAAGGAAATACAGTAGAAGATCTGACAAGAGTTTTAACCCGGAATCAAATCGTAGTTGAAGAATCGATAGACAAAATGTATTCTTCTAAATTAAGTTTAGTTGCACGAGTTTTATTTTGATCATTCGTCATCAAAAGTTTATCTAGAACCCGTTTCGGTGTTTGCTCGTCCAGTTTTTTTTTTACCGAAAATCGTTTACAAAACAATGATCTTGGCAGTATTGCCTCCAACAATTGGTATCAGAGCCATTTTATTTTTTGTTGATGGTTATCGGGACCGGGTAGTTTTAGAACTGTTGCTAACTTTATTTTGTAGACGTTTTAATCCTGGTTTTATGATAATCATTTATTTTCATGTTTGATTGAATGCGTAGATAATGATTTAATTTTTTATTCGCGGGGGTTGACCGTGATAGATTAATTTTTTTAGATCGAATGTGAGCATATGAAACATAGGTTTCGATGTAAAAAAATTTATGTTCTTTTGAATTTTTTTTTCTAGTTTATTAGAAAGAAAAAAAAAGAACAGATATAGAAGAACGAAGGCGGCAGCAACCGACGGTGGTTGGCGGCAGCAATCGGCAGTTGTTTCGACGGTTTTAGCCGTGGTTTTTTGGTTGCTTGACAGTTTTTTTTCTAGATAAAATCGAAAAACAAAAAGGGGAAGAACGCAAGCAACCGAACACAGCAGGCTTCGGTGGTTTTCCAAAACATAAACAGTGATGTCCAAAACACCGTTCCAAACTGGTGGCGCAAAAACAGTGCAGGCTATTTCCCAATACTATTGCAGTGGTTTGAAGCTTGAAAAAATGCAGCTGGTTTGCCAAACGCAGTCTAAGGCTGCGGTATCTTTGAACTCCCAACGCAGCAGTTTCCCAACACGGCACTGATTTCAAATTGTGGCGCAGTAGGCTCAGCAATTTCCATGCAAAATTAGAAATTTTTTTGGTGCCAAGCGCTGCCTAAAGCGTAAGCAGAGGCTGGGGCGGCATTGGTTTTTGAAAAAGCAAAAGGGGCGCCGGTGTTTTAAAAGAAAAAGCAATCAAGGATTACAAACACTGTTTCGGTAAATAAGAAGTAGTGTGATTCAAGCACAAATTTTGGTGAAAACTCAAGCGGGGACTGTTAAACAGTGCTTTGAATCCTTGGCAATTTGGCAATCTCTGTAGCGCAACAATTGGCCGATATAGAATTAAAGAATTAAAGAATTCTGAAGCAATCGGGATACAGAAATCGTTACAGATTGAACCATTCCAAGTTATTTCTTAACAGCAGACTGAAACTCTTTAGAGTTTCAATTCGATTATAAAATCGGAATATATTTATCTTGTATTTAATTTTTTTTAATTTATTAACTGCGTGGATAATATATATTAGTTTTATTTGTCATGTTAATTTAATTAATTCGAATATTCGATTTAATTAAAATATTTTATAATTAAAAAAATTAAGTTTTTTTTAATTAATTAATTTTAATTAAATGAAAAAAATTTAGATATATTTTTTTACAAAATATTATGTTTAAAATCGAATATCTTAGCTTTAGATAAATTATTATTTTTCAAAAAATATGGGACGATAAATAAAATAAATAAATACCTTTAATCACTATCTTAACTAAAAAGCTAAAGAAAAAACTGTGAATTTATTAAATTTTATTTGTTACACATTTAAACACGAAAAGATGGTTTGATAAATCAGAATTTTTAGAATCGTGTACACGGAAAGATATTTAATTCTTTTAGATCGTGTAATTTTCGAAATTAATAAATTTATTTTAGTTAAACGAATTTTCATAACCCTAAAAAATATTTTTAAAATCTAAGTGGGAAAGAGAATTTGTTCATAGATAAATTCCGCAGTCTCCATCCGACTCGTTTTATTTTAAAATGATTAAGTGTTGATAGGAGTAGGAGTTAGAACATGACTTTAGTGATGTTGTGGGTGAGTGTTTTGAGTTTGGATACGCATAAAAGATATGTTCAGGAAAGAATATGAGATTCTAAGAGATGTCCAGACAAAAATATGTGAAAAGCGTGTAAAGAAAAGTGACATACCTTTACTAATTGGGTCATAACTCTTTATACAAAATGAAATTTGGTATGAGGTTTGAACCATTGAAAAGTAGACTTTAGGGGCTTCAGTTTGAGCACAAGAACCTATTTAGAGTTCGGACGAATGAGATATGATCGTTTAATGTTGGGTCAACAATGTAGCAGAATCGGGAACTGCTCGAGCGATAAAAAGACCGCTCGAGCGGTCTGTTCGGGCAGACTACTTTGAAGGTGGTGGAATTGATTGGATTTTGTGCATAGCTTGTCTTGTAAGCTTCCTCTTCTCTCTCTTAAAACCCTAGACCACGAGCACTGCCTTCTCTCTAGGATTTGGGTGTGTTTGGGCTCAGATCTTGGCAATTGGAGGGCAGATCCTTGATGTACTCACCGTGGGCTTCACATCCATCTAAATAGAATCATGTTTCGATGACTTTGATTTTTCGCCGGTTGGTAAACCTTTGAGTTTGTAACTCTTTGAGGTAGAATCCTAGACTATATTATCTTTAAAGGGTGCTACGTGCAGTTATATACTTTTTCACCGATTAAAGATGCTTTAAATGTCATATTTATGTTTAAATCTTATTTTTCGAGTAAAAAGCATGTGATGTGCTTTTCTTGGTTTATTACATCATATGACTTGTAGATATATGATTTTCAAATTGTGATTTTGAAAACGGAAGATTTGTGAAAAATCTCGACACTTTTTGTTTTGGAGGTTTGGAGCAAACCCTTGGGGTTGAGTCTCAATTTTGAAACGTTTTGTTGAAAATGAGAACAAATATTTTGAAAATATTTTTGTTTGATCTCCATGTTTGATTGATGGATCTTTATACATGTTTAATGTATAATTATGAAAATATTTTCGTAGTCGAGTTACGGGTTGATTTTTAAATAATTCTATAGATGTACCGGGATAGCGGGTATGTGACACGAGTTGCCCTCGGTGGCAGTCTAAAAACGTGCACAGAGTAGGTACCTTTGTCCTTCGGGGTGATTCCTATAAAGAAGGGGTGGGTGCTTTTGTCTATTGATTTAAGTCCATAAAGTCAGTAGTTACGTTATGGTGGATTCGTATAGAACTTGTCATTACCTAACAGGTCTTAAATGATTCAGGGATTAGGTAATGGGCAGGAGTGTTTGTAGGCGATGCAATTAAACCTTGTGTGTCGGCAGTATGTCCTTCCTCCCCAACGGACAGATTAATTGCGGTATCGCCAGTACAAATCTCCTTTAGGGATAATTCTGAATAATTATTAGTGTTGATCACTTCTCCAACTGAAGGGTTCATTGCGAAGCGATTAATTTGGAATTAGGTGATGGTTAACACTTAGTTGTATATAATGGTATTCTCTCCAACTGAGTCACTGCTGTTATATACTGGACCGAAGCTATGTAAGCTATTTAATTTTACTTGGCATGGTCAGTTGCCTAGATAGTAAAATTAAAAGGAATTGGCCTGTCTAGTCTTATGAAGGATAGTAGACGTGCACTCAACGTGGCATGCTATTCTCGGGTTACTAAGCTGCTGGCGAATTAATTTTAAAATGGTAGAGGGAACCAAATTAAAATGAATTCACAGTTTTTTTCATCATAATTAACGATTTTTTAATTATGTGATTCTCAGGATTAAAATAGATTTTAACCCACTCGCTTCAATACTCAAAGGAAACAAACTTACGGGACCAAACTATGTTGACTGAAAACGAAACTTGGACATTGTATTAACTGCTAAGGATTATAAATTTATTTTAACTGAGATATGTCCATCAGTACCTAATGAGGGGGCTACCGAAAGGAAAACCCTGGCCCATCAGAAGTGGCAGAAAGCTGATCAGATGACTCATTGTTACATTTTGGCTTCAATGTCAAATATTTTGCAGCATCAACATCAGTCTATGCAGAGTGCCTACGACATGATGATGAACCTCAAAGAAATGTTTGGGGATAAAAATTGTGCTGCTAGGCAGGTGGCCATGAGATCTCTAATGAATGCAAATATGGCTGAAGGTACACCAGTTAGGGATCATGTTATAAAGATGATTAGTCTTCTGAATGAACAGGAGATCCTTGGAGCTAAAATTGACGGGGAAACCCAGGTCGATATCATACTCCAGTCACTGCCTGAAAGTTTTAAGCAGTTTTACCTGAACTATTCTATGAATAAGCTCAGCTACTCACTGGCAGAACTTCTTAAGGAACTTCAAGCAGTCGAGGGTGTTCTTAGGAAGCCAGGTTCTGTGCATGTGGCTGAGAATGATTCTTCATCTAAACTGAAAAGCAATAAGAAGAAAAATATTTAGACACAGGGAAACACAAGTTCAAAAGCAGTTAAAGGACCAAAAGCTGGTATGAAGAAGCCGAGAGGCAAGTGCTATCACTGTAACCAGTTTGGGAATTAGAAAAAGCAGTGTCCTGTTTTTCTCAGTAAGCAGAACAAACAAGGTAATTTCTGTTCACTAGTTGTTGAAACATGTTTAGCGGTGTTATCTACTAGTACCTGGTGTGTAGATACTGTAACCACTAATCATGTCTGCAATTCTTTGCAGGGGTTCCAAAAAACCAAGCAGCTCAGTGATGGAAAAATCTACCTACACATGGGCAATAATACAAGAGTGGCAGCAGTTGCAATAGGAGATGTCACTCTCAGTTTTAGTAGAGATAGGATACTACTTCTAAGAAATTGTCTTTATGTATCTTCGATTAGAAGAAATTTATTTTCAGTTTCAAGTTTAAATATTCTGTTCATTTTGGTGACTCTCTCGTTTTGAAGAAAAATAAATATTTTATTTGTTCTGGTATATTGATGGATAATCTGTATGTTGTATCTTCTATTTCTCCTACACTGTAACTAATTGAAATGAATAACATATCTACTTTACCATATAAGAGGAAGTTTTCTTCTTTAATAAACAAAACGTTTCTTTAGCACTTACGCTTGGGTCATATTAAACTAAAAAGGATAAACAGACTGGTAGTAGATGGACATTTGAGTTCATTAGAAGTGGAGGTACTTCAAGTCTGTGAATCTTGCTTAGAGGGTAAGATGACCAAGAGGTCCTTTTCGGCCAAAGGCTATAGAGCTAAAGAACCGTTGGAGCTGGTTCATTCTGATGTGTGTGGTCCTACGACAATCCGGGCTAGAGGTGGCTTTGAGTACTTTGTCAGTTTCATTGATGGCTACTCAATGTATGGATACATTTACCAATGCACCGTAAGTTTGAATGCTTTGAGAAATTTAAAGAATTCAAGACGGAGGCGGAGAAACGTCTGGGTAAAAGTATCAAATCACTACGATCCGACCGTAGTGGAGAATCCCTTTTTGGAGAGTTTAAGGACTACTTGTCATCAGAAGGGATTACATCCCAGTTGATTGCACCTGGCACTTCTCAGCAGAATGGTGTAGCAGAAAGAAAGAATAGGACTCTTATGGAAATGGTAAGATTTACGATAAGTTATTTTAGTTTACCCGATTTGTTTTGGGCTAACCCAAGGGAACGAAAGGTGGTCTGCTTTATAACCCTAAAGATCATAAGGTCATTGTTAGCATCAGTGCCTGATTTTTAGAAGAGAATTATATTATGGATCACAAGCCTAATAGTAAAATTATTCTGGAAGAACTAAGAGAAAATACCAGTAAAACAGAAAAGGAACCACAAGTAACTGATATTCTATTACCTTGTCGTAGTGGGAGGATTATCAGGACATGTGCAAATCAAGAACAGGGTGCTGATGCACAGGGTTCAAATTTTGCACAGCCTGTTACTGCGAGTACATAGACACGGGTAAGGTCTCGTCGTAGTGGGAGGATTGTTCATCAACGTGACCAGTATATGTTCTTGGGAGTGTCTTTTGAAAAGATCCCGGTAGAGCTGGATATCGAGCCCTGTAACTATAATGAAGCACTACAAGACAAAGATGCAGATTTTTGGTAAAAGACTGTGAGTTAAGAGATAGAATCTATGTATTCTAATCAAGTCTGGGAACTTGTAGAACCACCCGAAGGGATAAAATTCATTGGATGCAAGTGGATCTACAAGAGGAAGAGAGGAGTAGACGGAAAGGTTGAAACCTTCAAAACTAAGTTTGTTGCTAAAGGGTTCACTCAGAAAGAAGGGATCGACTATGAGGAAACCTTTTCGCCGGTAGCCATGCTTAAGTATATCTGGATTCTCTTATCCATTGTCGCTCATCTGGAAAATGAATGTCAAGACAGGTTTTCTTAATGGAAGTCTTGACGAGTGTATCTATATGATACAACCAGACGGATTCATTATAAAGAGCCAAGAGCACATGTTGTGCAAGCTTAAGAGATCTATTTATGAACTTAAGCAGACATCGAGGTCTTGAAACACTCGGTTTGATCAAGCAATAAAGTCTTATAGTTTTTATCAAAGTCCGAATGAGTCCTGTGTGTATAAGAAGCGTGACGGAAGCGTGGTGATCTTCTTAGTACTTTATGTAGACGATATATTGCTCATCGAAAACGATGTGGGGGCATTATCTACGGTTAAAGTATGGTTATCTGGGCAGTTCGATATGAAGGACTT
>JAOTRH010199843.1:0-11282 GCA_034768845.1 Heliamphora exappendiculata | reverse complement strand
TCGACACTAACGTTTTGGTACCTGAAGATCAACTTGTAAAACAGTTAGGGTGTCAAATCATTTGATCAATGGGTGTTGACACACTTGATAAGTTTCAAGTATATTTTGCCTAAAAAGTGTTTGACTTAATTTTCAATTAAAATTAACACAAAATATTCTATTCAAAAAATACTTAAGTGTTTGAACTTTTTTGAGATAAAAGTCATTTCTTTTTTGCTAAGGTGTCAATTTTAATTGTTCAAAATGTGTTAACATTTTTATTTTAAAAATATAAAATATTATTCATTTAAAATAATTTATCCTTAAAAAATAAATTACGAAAATTATCAAAATTAAATTAAAAAGCTCTTGAACTAACAGATTTTTTTAATTTTCTGGTCAATTTCTCATTCATAAATTATTCATTTTATTTGAAACTAAGAATGATAAAGTTAATATATATATATATATATATAAGATATTTCTTATATTAGGTTTTAAATTTTTTATTATTTTTTCTTTAAAAAATAAAAAAAATATTAATGTAATTAATTTTTTTTCAATACATAAGTGATCATATGTGAAAAACTTGAGATTTTTTTTTTCGTAAATGAATATTGAAATTTTCTTATTTTGAGAAAATTTTCATTCATAAGTATTCATTTACTCAAAATTAATATCAATAAAACTGAAAATAAAAATGTATGATAAGTTTCTTATACTAGATTTTAAAATAGTTCACATTTTTTATTAAAAAATAACAAAAATATTAATAGATAAGAAGTTTCTCATATATCACTATCTATGAATATTCGCATATACATATCTGTTATGAGAAATTTCTTTTACTCAGATTTTGAAATATATCAAAAATTTCCTATATATCACCATATGAGAATATTCTGATATACGTAGTGAGAAAATTTTCATACTCAGATTTTAAAATATATTAAAAGTTCATATATATCACTATATGAGAATATTTTCATATATATACGTGTTGTGAAAATTTTTTTATACTTAGATTTCAAAATATATGAGAAATTTCTCATATATCACTATATGAGAATATTTTCATATACATGCGTTCTGTGATAAATTTTTACACTCACATTTCAAAACGTGTGAGAAATTTGACATATATCACTATATGAGAAATTTTTCATACTCAGATTTCAAAATGTATGAAATTTTTTTCATATATCACTATATGAAAATATTCTCATATACATACGTGCTGTAAGAAACTTCTCATATATTACTATACGAGAAACTATATTATCATATACATACGTACTGTAAAAAACTTTTCATACTCAGATTTTAAAACGTATGAAAAATTTCTCATATATCACCATATGAAAAACTTCTCATATACATGCGTGCTGTCAGAAATTTTTCATACTCATATTTTAAAACGTATGAAAATTTTTTCATATATCATTATATGAGGATATTTTTTTATACATGCATGCTGTAAGAAACTTTTCATACTCATATTTCAAAACATATGAGAAGTTTATCATATATCACTATATGAGAAGTTTCTCATAGTCATATTTCAAAATGTATGAAAATTTCTCTTATATCACTGTATGAAAATATTCTCATACACATACGTGTTGTGATAAATTTTTTATACTTAGATTTCAAAACGTATGAAAAATTTATCATATATCACTATATGAGAATATTCTCATATGCATAAGCGCTGTGAGAAACTTTTCATACACATATTTTAAAATGTATGAAATTTTTTTCATATATCACTATATGAAAATATTTTCATACATACGTGGTATGAGAAACTTTTCGCACATATTTTAAAATGTATAAAAAATTTATCATATATTACTTCTATATGAAAAGTTTTTCATTCTTTCAAATTTTATCATTTGATTTAAATTATTCTAAACTTCAATTAAAAAGTAGAATTTTATTTTTAAAATTTTAAAACAAACAATATAACTTTACTAGTTGAACAAAATAAGATCTTATCAATTGATTTTTTAAAATTTTACATTCGACATGTAAATATTCAATAGAGAATTCTAAATGTATAATTTTTTGAAAAAATAAATAAATATGCATATTAAACATTATAACATTTTATAGTTTATAAAATAAAAATTAAAAGCAATGGCATTTTCATATATAATATTCAATTTTTTTAAAAAAATAATCATACAAATATATAGAGTTATTATATTTTTAAATCTAGAATTTAAAATATAAAAATTTGAAAGTTTTATAACTAAAATAATTAAAATAGTGACATGTATTTTATTGACACTTATTATATTTTTTAATAGTTTTAATTGTTCTTATATATTTTATGATCGAAACCATATATTTTGTATTGTTCATTAAGTAGATCATTCGTGTAAAAAATTTATAATAATCAGATATAAGTAATTCTATGAATAGATCATATTTGTTAAAAAAACAAATGAATGGTAAATACAATTTTATAAAAATAATGACAAGTAAATATAATTAGATCATATAATTACAAATATTTAATTAATTTAAATATTTATGTGAATAATAAAATTAATAAATAATATAAAATAAACGATTCAGATTATAAAAATATGTTAAAAAATAAATAATTCAATAAAGCACAATATAATTCATGTTTCAACCAACCTTATGTTATAATATTTCATACCAATTGCCCTCAAGGAATGAATTTGGAAGTTTATTCGGAAAATTTTTTCAGGAAGAATAGTATTTTCCTTTATGTTTACACTTGTGATTCCTTACGCCACCATTTGATTGGCCAAACAATAAAAATAAAGTGGACATATGATTTCACAGTACGTGTAATCTCGCGGGATTAATAAATAAATTATTATTAATATTGTAATATTACATCTCTCAAGAGTATATATTCAATATTTTATATGATTGGTTATCCAATATTGAAGATATTATCTGTTTTGTTTTGTTTCACGAAAATATACAAGGTTTTATTTTCTCACAATAGAAAAGTCTCATGATCAGGCGAAGAAGATATAACACTCCGTGAACATAAGAGTTCCTAGTTGGATGTTGGGAGAATTTGTTTCCCTAGCTATATTGCCCTTCTGCTGTGTGTCCATATAGTGGAATTAAGGTTCCTATAGAGACGCCAAATGAAAGAACAGAACCACCCTTCTATTAGAATTTGTACTAAGATATTATTTGTTTTGCATCACGGGGACACGTAATTTTGCTAAAAATAAAAAAATAAAAAAAAACTTATTAGTAGATTGAGAGCATAGCATACCTTACAAAGTGAAGTCAAGAAAGTCCCTAGTTAGACAACTAAAAATTTTGTCTCTTGTAATGATGTATAACTTAGCTACCACTTTTATACTCCCATCTCTAAAATTACAATTTTTACAAATTAATATATAATTTTATCTTATATTTAATTTTGAATATTTTTTTAACATTTAATTCGACTCATTAAACATTTACTTTATGTGGAAAAGCAATTATACAAAGGCAGTGATAATGGTGGGACTTAGAGTTGATTTTTAGTCAAGGCACTTGGCTGCTAATCTCCCCAATAACCAATGGTTTAATCCTTCGAAATACGTTTAGAGTATACTAATGTTGATTACCGTAGTGCCATCTACTAACTTAAATTGATATTTAATAGACTCATCTTTTCTTAACTCATCACTGATGTTACCTGTTGGGTCAATTCATGTATTTGTTGGGATTTAAACCTTAATTTTAAAAAATAAATGAAAATAAAAATCATTACACATCCAAAAAAATTACACAACGATTTACGTAGTTTGGAACAACTTGCCTATATCCACAGATGCTAGAGATAATCCACTATAACCGCAAAGCGTACAATTCTGATAACAAAAATTAATACTCCAAAACCCAACACTCCCAATTCAAGCCTTGAAACAAATTTCGTTTTCCTGTTCAAAGGTTACTCGCGCGTCCCAGTATTTTTTTATCTATTCCTATATCTCTATCATTTGATTTACTCTCCACACAATAACTAAAGTTATAAGATTCTATTTATAGAAAATCTTAAAATCTTACCTCATATAATTACAAAACCCTACACATATTAAATTTATTGGGAATTCATGACTCCAGTCCATCTGAAATACATGTAAATAAAATTCTAATTATATGGATTCACATAATACAAAACATACACCTAAAAGTATTGCATTTTATGAGTTTTTATAATTATGTTTTGATTAATATGTATTTGAGGCTAGGCTCAAGTCAAGAGCATAGTGAATAGAAATAAATAAAAAGAAAAATAGAAAAGGTACTTCTAATGCTTCTCAAATGTGTAAGGCTCCTATCTTCTCAAATCTATTTAATGTACTTGAATCTTGTGTGTGCTAGAAGAGATGAACTTATATAAGAAGGTGGTAGATGAAAATAGTGATGATAATGTGTGCTCTTCAAATATGAACATGTCGGGGTCTGTTAGTGAGGAAGATATGAACAATTTTCTGGTGAATATGGTTGCTAGTTATTACAATACGAATCTTAAAAAGTGGATAGAGTATCAAGTTGACTCATCTTGCAAAGAAGAGAATAAGTTTGTCACTTATTCTAAAAGTTTCTCTGAACCTACTGTACTTCGCCGATCCACACGTTTGAAAATTCTTCCAAATACTCTTTCAGATGAAAATTTTGTTGGCACTTAGATGACTCCGATTTCAAATGGCGAGAATTTAAAAAAAAAACTACTAATGAGAGTTGAGAATCTTAAATTTGCTCGAGAAAAATTAATCCATTTGAACAACCTCAAAAAATCGTGCTTAAGTAAGAAGAAGTCAGTTGTTTTTTCTAACTCTCGGTCTTAGAAAGGTTGTAAGATTGCTTTGATTTTGTTTTTGATGGTTTGTTTTATTATTATTTTGTTGACCCTTGAGAGTGTGTATCGAGCAATTTTGTAATCCATAATTTTGTCTCAATTCAAATACATATTTTTTTTGGATAATTAAATATGTATTAACATAGTAAATATAAGAAAAGAAAAAAGAAAAAAGAAAAAAAGAAAAAAGTAGAGACAAAGAAAGAGGCTGAAAAATTAAGGAATATTTAGTCTTCTCAATAGGATTAGGTTTAAGAAAAAAAAAAGATTTAGGTTCTTTTTATTTTTTAAATAAATAGAGATTTTTTTATTTCTATTTTATGATCTAGATTATTATAATAATATGATCCGTTAATATTATAGACTATACCCCAAATATCATAAATATAAAAAATTGTGGTAATTGAACATTGGTAATTACATGATTGGATGATATTTATCCTAAAATAATAAACAGCATATATGACTTTGAAAATAGAATTCATAATTTAATTTTTTAGAATTTATGTGGATCAAACCATCTAGTTATATATTTTGGATCAATTAAATTTTTATATGGGTGACGTTCTTAGTAAATTTGATAATATAAATAATTCAAATCATTAAAATATGACCGTATAAATTAGAAAATGAAAATGAAAAGGCCTTTTTTTTTCAGAAAATGAAGAGGAATTGAATCCTTATATATGTGGTCAAGAATGGAAGTGTTTTATCATGCAAGCTTCTTGAACCCCAACAGATTTCCTTTTTTCCTTTTTCCTTGATTGTGTGCTAGACAATTTTTGAATTGAAAACTTAGGTCATGTTTGGATAATAATTTATTTATGTATTTTTATTTTTTATAAATTACAAAAATTCCATCTATTATCAAAATAAGTTAATACGCCATCTTTTTTTTTCTCATTTTCGATTTTTGGTAAATTATCATTTTTTTGGTCATGATATTTTACTTTTATGTTATTCTTTCCAAATTAGAGAAATTTATTAAATGCAAAAATAAGTAAAATTCTAAATATTCACCCCAAACTAGGCCATAATTCACTAGTACGTGGCAACTGACTAATGGAACTAGCTTCTAAATTCCATTGCTTTAATCTCACTAATGGAACTATCAGGACCCGCCTAAAGCCACCTTGCGGGCTATTGTCTTGGTGGCTTTGTCCTAAAGCTACCTTGCAGGCTACCAATTCATAGCTATCAATGTTCCTTTAAAGAATTATGGTGTTTGAAATGGTTGAAATTAGTAATTTATAAATTATAATTTATTATAAAAATTATGAATATTTGATAAAAATTATAACTGATAGTTGAATGTAGTTAAAATTTGAAGCAAAAATTATTAATATTTAAAAAATATTATAATTTATAATAAAAATTAGTAACATAAAATAAAAAACTAGGCCAAAAAACTTTGCTAAACACACCCCCCCCAATGCATTATTTTGCACTTTTTCACTGTGTGGTTTGTATTTTTTTTCTTAATTACTTCTTTTAGTTCTGTCTTAATGAATAAAATAAAAAAATAAAAAATATTTCTCAAAAAATAAAAAATAATCACTAAAAACAAAAAATAATAACAATAAAATTAGATAACAGAACCTAACACAGACTAGAGTTATGTAGCGATAAACACTTGTTACTTATCTTTTTGTTAGGTTATGATCTCAACTTTTGAAAATGCATGCCACGTTCTAATTAATACCTACGTTTCACGTCAAAATCACTTTTTAAGCAAAAAAAATAAGTGTAATGCAACATATATTGCTATATACACCTAATAATTCTGTTAAAGTGTGTGAAATTTGAAAAGTACAGTATATTGGGTCACATGGTTGCAATTTTTTTTTTAAAGAATATAATTTATGTATTTTTTATAAACTTGTAACCCTATCAATATGTAGTAGTGTATCTTACGGAAATTCTATTTCTTATTTATTATTCCTCATAGTTCTTGTTGAGTTAACTATATAAATTATATGTATTATTTTTATTTTTATTTTTGCCTCTCACTAATCCTGGGTAAAGTTTTGCTATAATCCTAATAGACTCCTCTGGCGAGGTTGCATCAGCAAATAGATAAAGATGACCTGATCGAAAAATCATATGCTATAATTACAAATAGTGGAACGACATCATGGACATTTCCTTAATTTGTTGAAGCTTTGAAACACATTCTATACAAATAGAGGAACGCCCAAGAATTTAAAATACAGAAAAAGAAAAAGAGAAAGAAAGATAAAACAGAAATTAACTTTTGTGATCATTCTTCCGAATGCATGAAACTTGTGGCTGAGAGGCTTTAAAAATCCGAAGTTGGCTGCACCACCATAACCTCGCTTTCAAAGCAAACCCTCACGCAACCGAAAGTGATGATGATGAGAAAGAAAAAAAAAATTTTAAAAAAAAAAAAGAAGAAGAAGAAGAAGAAGAAGAAAGAAAGAAAGAAAAATGGGAAAAGTTTAATCGTGCACCTCAATGGACAGCTCTGTTAAAATTACAAATACTACTAACTAGAGAGATCGAGGTAAAATAATAATAATAATAATAATAATAATAATAATAATAATAATAATAACACTATGCTTTATTTGGTAATATTTATGTTTACTAATTGTTATTGTAATTTCTATTTTTAAATTTTTTGTGCACTGTAAATAAAAATATAATTGGAAACTATTTTTGTTTGAAAGAAAATTTTAAACAGTTCTTTAAATTTACTAAATTTTGTTAAAAAATATGTGTTTAATTTGCTTTGTAAATACTTCTTGATCTACTCCTTCCTTCTCTATCATACTACCACCTCCCACTCTAGCCCATTAATATCTCAAACAACCATCCCTAAAAGGTATCTCCAACAGGTCCTTTAAATGAGATCTGTTGGCTATAATAGCTAACGTATTTTGATTTAAGTCACTTTAATAGGTTTTTCATCTAACTAATCATTATGTAAAAAATATTTTTTGCTAGCCAAATATAACTAGCAAAAAATTTTTTTTCTATAATAACTAGTCAAATAAAAAAACTGTTGAAGATTGTAAAAATGGTTTAGGCAATCTACTTTACCCAACAGTCTCATATAGAGAGTCTGTTTGAGATACTTTTAGTTTAAATTAATAATAAAAATATAGAGTAGTGTTTAAATGTATATATAAATAAATAGTTAGCTAAAATAAAGATTCTACTTTTCTTTATACTTTGACTAATTGCTTTAAAAAAAACATATTAGAGATACTCTAACGACTATTGTTACCTACTATCTCTGCGATTGCCCACTATCTCCACACATGGGTTGCCAACTCTACCATCGGCCTTTACCTCTATTCATCACCGCCTCCTCTAGTTGCCACCTTCATCCCCCTAGGCCATCACCTTCAACAGGCTTTTTTTTATGGCATTTTTTCTTATTTTTGTTCATCACATTTGGCTATCAACAAACATCTACAACAACTCCAGCACCTTCAAGCGCCCCAACTTCCACATGTATCGACATTAATATATACAAATCTGTTGAAAATTTTGGCTCAAATCCTATTTGAATTGGGATAGACTTTTAGTCCATCATGATTACTAAATTTGAAAAATTCTGAAGAATATAAATTTACAACGTTTAATTAGTTTTGAACTTGACTAACACAAGTTTGATTAGATTGTATCTCTTTTCTCTCCTATAAATATGAATGTAGGCTCATATTATTTATGTGCAAGTTATTTAAGAAAAAAATTTATAAGAGTCGAGTGATTTGTAATCGTTTCTTCATATATTAAATTTTTACAACCCATAAATATAAGCAAATTATTGAATCATATAAAATTTGTCTCTTTCTATTTCTCTTAATTATTCTAAACTTTTCTTGCACAACAAAATCGATCTCCAACAACTCTTTTGGACATGCAATAGTACTCCTAGCCAGTCCCTCAAGCCACTTTATTTGTTTTAAAATAAATTTTTATACAAATATGTATATGTTAAATATATTTTTTGTTTTAATTTTTTGTAAAAAACAAATAAAAATTTATTTTATACTTACAAAGAAAAATAGAAAATAAAAAACTGTAATGGGGTGCGTAACAATGTGGCATTTAGCGGGGGTATTTGAAAATTTTATTTTAACTTATTACAAAGAAAAATAGAAAAAAAAACTGTAAGCAGGGTGGTAACATGTGGCATTTAGCGTTGGGTGTTTGGCAAAGATTTTGTTATTAATTTTTAATTTTTTATTATTAATTTTAACAATACATTATAATTTTTTTCAAATACTGTACAAATTATAACTATTATTTTTTTCATTTCAGTTATAAACTAACACATTATCAAACACTTACAACTTCTACTACAAATTATAATTTAAAAATTACTAATTTCAGTAATCTTAAATACCATCAGCATCATGTCCAAGGTGGTGTAAAAGGGTGGTCATGTGGCACCTACATTAGTAATTATTTGGTGGCCTTAGAGTACTATGTGACAAGTTCACGTGGTGCTCTTACTTAATATGGTGACGATAAATTTTAGAGTAGAGACACGATAATTCACTTTTATAGGATAATTAAGAGATAAAATATAATTCATGTTATATAAATTACAATTATTTATTATTAAAATACTACTAGATAAGCTCACCCTTTTGTGTTATTTTCGCGGCAGCTCCTACTTAGGAATATCTTCTCTTGCTATATAAATGGAACTTGTTTGGCCTTTGAGTCTTTAAGTCATACAAAAATTAATTATTAAATTATAATTTGTTTCTTTGTTAAGATGGTATAAAGTTATTTTTAACTAAATAAACTTTTTATTTATTTGATTAAAGTAAAGAAAAAAATCAAACCTAATTTTAAGACAATTTGCCAAACAAAACTATAATGCATGCCTGTATTAAATTTTTGTATTAAAATCAAACCTAATTGTGGTATCCCTCTTACAATGGAGCTGTAGAAAATTTTGTATTTTTAACATATTCAACTAATTTAAAAATATGTCAAAATAACCAATTACTTCTACTAACTAATTCGGTTATTATCAAATTTAAAAAATATAACCTTCACAATTCTATTAATTATTTTTTTTCAAGAATTCTGTTAACTAATTCAACAATTAATTTAGTTATTAAAAATATATGTGTGTAGAGTGTCTAGTATAGATAATATAAGAGATAAAGCACCACAAATTTAATTAATATAATAGTTAACTATTCAATAGTACTTATCTGTAAAAAAAGTTCAAGAAATAAGAACACACACTAATTAACATTAATATTTGTACATAATTTAACCACTTGTAATATATTAAATAAGAGATAAGTTTTTGGAAACACCACGAGAAGTTATTTAGTGAATAAAAAATACAATGTTAGTATGTTGATGTAGTGTGACCATTAAATACATATACGTCATATTTTTGTAATTTTAAAAATTGATCTTATATTAAAAAAGTAATTATAGCATATCAGCATAATTTCATATTAGCCCAGCATGGGTAAATAGGTAATTTTTTGCTTATTTTTTTGTCTTAACTTTTTTTAACTTTTAAATAAATTTTTTAACTTTTTTAAATCGTCTCGATGAGATGAACTCAAAAAGTTAAAAAAAAAATTGATCAAAAAATAAAAAGTCCACTAAAATCGAAAATAATCAACATTCGATTTGGCTTGTTAGCTTATTTTTGTTTATTTTTATCTTTTTTGAGTTTTTTTTATATTTTGATAAAAAAATTTATTTTTTGAGCTCATTTCAATGAGAGGAGTCCAAAAAATATAACAGTTTAATTAAATAATTAAAAAAATTACTAAAAAAAATTTTATAATAAAAAATAAATTAATAAGTATTTTTAATCCCTTCAAGGCCATTAAATAAACACATATTATATTATATATATATATATATAAAATGAACACACGATATCAATATAGTAACGTAATATTTTCTTATCAATACAAAAAATTCTCCAAAATTTCTGAATACACCCCCTTTGCAAATTTTTTCAGATGCAAACTCAAAATTCCCACGTGGGAGATTGCTAATGGTCCCATACATTGACACGAACGAAGTTCTCAAAAGATGGTCAAATTTGCTGTTTAAGTAGGACCCACATTAGAAGAGAAGTTTGAAGGGGGATGGATGAGAGAGAAATCCAAAAAGTTCAACGTGGCGGAAAGATAAAAATGGTGGTGTCCAGCATTACAGCCGCGTACATGGTTGCTGTTACTCACTTGCTTTGCTTATACGTACGTAATGTATATCTCAGCAGGGGTACACGTGGCGTTCAAACAAATAGAAACATAAATATTTCATACATCACCGATGCCTCCTTTTCATAACTAGTGTAGTTTAAGTCTTTTCTTTTGATTTTAAATCAGTTTAAATTTGATGTTTTAATTTTTAGGTTAAAATTTAAAAAGTTATAAAGTCTTATTTTTTAACTCTAGTTTTTAGTTTATTTGTTTTTAAATTTTTTAGT
>JAOTRH010199832.1:0-11283 GCA_034768845.1 Heliamphora exappendiculata | reverse complement strand
AAGTTTATACTTTATAATTTATATTATTAATTATTATAAATTTATTAGTTTATTATAAGTTTATTATTACTTTATAAGTTTATAGTTTATATTATTATAAGTTAGTTAGTAATTAGTTTATTATAATTTTATTATTTTTTGCTATAAATTTAAGCACTTTAAATAATTATATAATCTAAATGTAACAAACTTAAATACTTAAAATAATTAAATGCAATATAAATTTTATTAATAAAAAATTAAATTTGAACAATTATATAAACATTATATTTTACACTTTATAAATATATTCTACACTTAAATAAAATAGAAAAATTACATCACTATAGATTAAGTGCATCCCACTAGATTGGCACATACAAGCTTAACAATCATTTACATTATTCTCTACTTAAAATTACAAATAAAATATTAAATTAGTAAATTACAAATATAAGAACATTAAAATTACAGATTCAAAATATAAAAACTTAGTCTAAGCCAGACAATTTTTCAACCGATTCAAATGTCATATCCTCCAAGTTATCTTCCAATCGATCTTTCTCATCCATTTTCTGTATCTTCTTCGATGCGTAGATTATGTTGCGAAAGATCATCAAAGCTTGCACCATCTCTAGCGTCAACCTCGATCTGTACTCGTTGAGAACCTATTTACCTGTATTAAAAGTTATTTCGAAAGTAACTGTAGAGACAAGAACTGCAAGAATATTACGAATTATTGCGGATAAGATTGGTTATGATATCTCGTATTATTTTCAATACTATAAAATATTAAAATTATTTCCATCTATACTCTCTAGTGCGTCAAAATATCGTTGGAGTTCAGTTATAGAACTCACATAAACCTCAGAAAATCTTCTCATTTTAATTAAATACCTATCGTCCATATGATTTCGAGATGAAATTTTAGTGAACGTTTGTGTTGATTGCGGTATTATATTAATTTTATATTCATTATATAATTTTTTAAGTATTTCATTTATTAGTTCCATCTAATTTCTACATTATGTTGTAATTTTTTAAATTTTAAATTTTATTTATTACATATTTTTCTATAAAGATTAACTTTTTTAGCACTGCTATTTATACATTTTATTACTAGCCTAACTTTAATAAGTAAACTATTATAATATTGAAATATTTTTTAACAATTAAATTCAAAATATGTGCAGAACAACGAATATAAAATAAAGAACCAGATAATAGAAACTCTAAATTTTTTAGTAAATAGTTAACGCATTCATTATTATAAAAAATATTATCTAATAAAGTAATAAAAAATATTTTTTAACTAATACCCCACAAATATAGTTCTTGTCTAATAGTTATACCTAAACTATGACCAGTGTAAGAAAAATCTACAAGTATAAATGAAAAAATATATTTACATAAATTTCAATCATTGTTGATAAAATGTACAATAATATATTAATATTTTACATTAGTTCTAGCAGTTCATAAATCAAAAAATAAATAAATTTTACCTTTTAAATTTTTAAATAAAACTGACAACTCGATTTTAATTTCTTCAAATTTTTGCAAAATTCTGTTTCTAATAGTATTTTTAGGAAAACATTGAAATTGAGTCAAAACAATGGATGCTCAAATTTTGGTTATTCACTCATAGACAATGGATATCCCCTTTCTATTATATAATCGATAACATAATTTTGTGTACGTTTAGGATTATAAAAAAATTTAAAAATATTTTTCATTGAACTTCTACTTATTTGTATTTGTGTATTCAAATAAAAAGATGTATTTTTTAAGTGACTTTTTGAATGTCTAATTAAATAGTTAGTGTCACTTGAAATATTACCCAAAAGAAATTTATTATAAATTTTATATTTGGCATTAGTAGTTACGGTGACATCTGATTTTTTTTTATAAAAAAATTAAATTTCAAATATTTTATGCTTTTTTATTAGATGTAGCATTAACAACAAATTCAGATGCAACAACAGATGATGATGAATCAATTGGTGAATTAGGAGGAATCGAGGGAGTAGAATTAAAAAAACTTTAATTGTTTCATTTTTTTGTCAAACTTTGGCTTTTTATCTTTTTCTTATGTAACTTTTAGCATTTTTACTATTAACTAAGATATTTTTATATATTTAAAAATATATTATAATTTTTATTAAACGCATTTACTTTTTTTTAAAGGTTTTTACTTAAAACCCTTTGAAAATGTTTACTGGTTTAATCTCAAATGACTTTTTATACATCTTTTTATATTTTTTTTATTAAAAAAATTTAAAAACTAAAAAATTAAAAAATCTAAAAAAAAACTAATCCAGACCCATACTTAATTAAAATATATTTGTGAACTTGTCCTAATGTTCCATAATAATGCATGGTAATGGGATCCCAATCCCATCCTTTCCTTGCTAAATATTCTGTAATAAAGTAAATTTGTCTTTTTCTAGTTTTTCTTTTGAGATATTTTCTTCTCCTTTTATCAAGTAGTGAGTACTGCCAAGTGCAATCACAAAAACAGCGACAAATCCACATGATTCACCGGCGTAGCTTGCCCAATTCGTCAAAGATTTTCCACCGACAAATCCATGATCTCAATCTTAGCATTAAAGTGCATCTTTGATTTTTTATTGTTCCTCTCCTCCCCCTATAAGTATGGTGTTGAGTTGCAGAGGATCAAGTCGTTGTGAGAAATTGTAAGTTGTGTGAATATTAGGCAGAGAGAATTTGTGTGTGAGTTGAGTTGAATTAGCGTACGGTATTCTCCTCATCTACTTTTTTTTTATATTATTGAATCTCTCTCTCTCTCTCTCTCTCTCTCTCTCTCTCTCTCTCTCTCTCTCTCGTGGATGTAGATAATATTGGCCGAGCCACGTAAACTTTTGGTGTCGCTGTTTTTGCGCATGTTTGTTTTAATTTTTCAGCCAATAACGCCAACAAAGTGGGTATCAGAGCCTCGTTGGAGATTTTAATGCCTTCTGTTCAGATCTGCCCAAAAATCAAGTTGCTCAAAATCAATTTTTGAGCATACCAGTGTGTTTTACTCGTCGAGACGATTCCGACGATATATCATTCGTCGAAAACAAAGTTAAAACGAGCTCTCTAACTTTGTTTAAAATGTTTTGAAATTAAGGCAACCAAACAAGGCATTCTTTGGTTTGTGTTTAGTGAGGAAAACGATCTAGTTAAGCATATTCTGTTACTAAGTCAACTCGGTTTAGATTTGTTTTTTAGCTGAGTCAACCCGTTTTAAGCCCGATTTTAACCAAGTTGGACTTGTTACTTAGGTTTCGACCGTTTTGGACGCAACCGTGAGCTCTGTTTTTTGAAATTCCACCTATAAGACACTATTCTGGCTTATTAGAATCTAAATCCAAGCCTAATCCATGGAGGATTCGGGATTGGGAGCGATGATAAAGTTGACAGCCTCTAATTATTCAATTTGGAGATCTCGGATGAAGGATCCTAAATTGTAAAGACTTAGCTAACCCATTAGAAGACGAAGGTGCAAAACCTGAAACAATTTCTGAGAGAGACTGGACCAAAATGAACAATAAAACCATTGGTTAAATTAGACAGTGGATTGACCATAGTGTATTCCACCATGTTACACAAGAGACCAATGTCTACGCCTTATAAAAGAAGTTAGAAAACATGTATTAGGCTAATACCACTCGAAACAAAGCCCTTCTGATGAAGTGGCTAGTGAATATGAAGCTGAAGAGTGGAACCTCTGTAGCGGAGCACACCCGTGAGATTTAGAACCTGGTGAATTAGCTCGATTCCACCGAATTTAATATTGGTGATGAAATGCACGCTCTACTACTGCTTAGTTTGTTGCCAGACAACTGGGAGACACTGATGGTCTCCCTTGGCAACTTAGCTCTAAATGGAAGGCTTACCAAGTCAATGGTCAAAGATGCACTATTCAGCGAGGAAGACAGACGAAAAGAAGTAGTCATGGACCAATCACATGCCTTTGTCACCGAAAACAGAGGAAGACCTCGAGGAAATGTTAAAGGCAGAAGTAGATGTAGGAGCAGAGGTAGAAACAGAGGACAGTCTTAGCCTCACGACAAATCTAGTGACAGCAGAAACCAACAGAAAGGTAAATATAAATGTTATTACTGTGGTATTCTTGGATATGTAAAGAAATATTACAGAAAATTACAAAAGAATTAAGGGCAAAGCGACAACTAGTCAAAGAACGAAGAAAGTGAAACATTGGTTACCCATACAGGAGAAGTAGCACTACTCTTAGTCGTGAAAGAGACATGTCTCCACGTTGCAGTCCAAGATACCGAGTGGGTGGTAGACACAGCAGCATCATACCACGCCACTCCCCACAATGATTTCTTCACTTCGTACAAAGCTGACAACTTTGGTACAGTGAGGATGGGAAACACTAGTTTCTCGAAGATCATGGGAATTGGCAATGTACAGATCAAGACCAATGTTGGTTACACCATAGTATTGAAGAACGTCCGACACGTGCTTGACCTTTGACTTAATCTCATTTCTAGGATAACTCTTGATCGATAGGGCTATGAAAACTACTCTGACAATGGCAATTGGAAGATAGTAAAAGGAATCATGATTGTCGCTCGAGGACACATGTATAGCACATTGTACAAAATTCATGTGAAAGTTATTCCTGACATCCTCAATGTAGTTGAAGATGAGACATCACTGAATTTGTGGCATAAGAGACGCGAATATATGGGAGAGAAAAGGTTGCTCTCGCTAACAAAGAAAACACTTATCCCAGTGCCCAATGGTTCTCAATTTAACCCTTGTGATCATTGTTTAATTGGAAAACATCATAGAGTCTCATTTAATTCCTCTACTAAGAGAAGATCAGAGTTGTTGAGTTTGATACACTCTGATGTTTGTGGTCCCATGGAAGCAGAAAGTTTATGTGGTAACAAATATTTTTTAACATTTATTAACGATACTTCACGAAAAGTGTGAGTGTATTTTTTGAAAACAAAGATTAGGTACTCAAGAATTTCAAGATATTCCATGCCATGGTGGAAAGAGAACTAGGAAAGAAGCTGAAATGTCTCCAATCTAACAATGAAGGCAAGTACACCTCAAGGGAGTTTGAGGCATACTACGTCGATCACGGTATCCAACATGAGAAGACAGTCCCACATACCCCACAACACAATGGTGTAGCTGAGAGGATGAATTGAACCATCATGGAGAGAGTCAGAAGCATGCTCCGTCTGGCTAAGCTACCTAAGCCATTCTGGGGTGAAGCTGCTCGCGCCACTTGCTACCTCATCAACAGATCATCATCAATCCCGTTGCAGTTTGAAATTTCAAAAAAGTCGTGGTTTAGCAAAAATCTTCCTACTCTCATCTGAGAGTGTTTGGGTGTAAGGCATTTTTACATGTATCTAAGGAACAAAGACAAAAACTTGACATGAAATCAACTCCATGTATTTTCATTGGCTATGGAGATGAAGAATTTGGATACAAGTTATGGGATCCAGTAGCACATAAGCTCATTAGAAGCAGGGATGTTATATTCCAGGAAAATCAGGTATATGAGGAGTTTGAAATGCCCACAAAATCTAGTAGTTCAAGTTCTAGTGCTCTAGACATCGTTCCAGATTCTGCACTATTACAATTAGACTTAAACAATGAAGAAATGCAGGACGAAATTTCATAAGCAGAAGATGAAGAAGATGCCGAGGGTGTTGAGCAAGGGGAGCAACAACCCCTCCATCAGAAACTACAGAACAAAAAGTCACTCCTCCAGTTGAAGAACCTCAACCGAGAAGATCTGAAAAAGGTCGCACTTGGATTTCATCGAGAAGATATCCAGAATCAGACTATATCCTGCTTACTAATGAAGGGGATCCATAAAGTCATTGGGAAGCACAAATTCATTCAGATAAAGATAAATGGGTGCAAGCAATGTAAGAAGAAATGAGTTCTTTGCAAAAGAACCAAACATATGAGTTGGTGAGACTGCCCAAAGGAAAGAAAGCACTGAGAAATAAATGAGTGTTCAAGCTGAAGAAAGATGGCAGCGAAACCCTTGTAAAACATAAAGCTCGATTGGTCATCAAAGGATTTCAACATAAAAAGGCATCGACTTTGACGAAATCGTTCCACCAGTAGTGAAGATGTCCTCAATTCGACTCATACTCAGATTGACAGCATGTTTGAATCTAGAGCTTGAACAAATAGATGCCAAGACAACTTTCTTTCATGGAGATTTACATCAAGAAATCTACATGAAACAACCAGAAGGATTTAAAGTCGCAGGAAAAGAACATTTGGTCTGCAAGCTGAAGAAAAGTCTTTACGGCCACAAGCAAGCACTAAGACAGTGGTATACGAAGTTTGATTCATTTATGGTGGGTCATGGCTACAAAAAGACGATGGCTGATCAATGCATCTACACTCGAAAATTTTCGAATGATAACTGTAAAGAAATTAATATAAATTAATTCCTATTGTTTTTATTTATGACAAATTCCAGGTTTATAAAGAAGTCTTTTGTGTTTAGGAAATTGAGTATGTTTAGGAAACTATAATTTAGATAGTCTTTGTGTTTTGATAGAATAGATTCCTAAAAGGATTTAAGATTTTTATTTTGTGGCTTATCTAAATTGGAATTAAATCAGAAGACCAAGTATGTGGCACTCATAGACAAGAACAAGGTACAAGTTGTTAAACCATGAGTGGTGTGTAAGTCTCGGCCACATGGCCGCTCGAGTGCGCAATCGTCCGCCCGAGCGGTGCCCAGATTTTTTAATTATTTCTAAATTCTGCTTGCTTACGGATTGGTGATCTAAATTCTGGAGACATATTTCTACTAAGCTTCAAGATCATTCAAGAGGAAATTTGTGCATCACAAATATTGAAGATTATTCGACAGCAAATCTCATACGGCGTTCTAAGTTCTGACGAAGAATTATGCCAAAAAAGGCTGCTACGAGGATTCATTGCAGTCGGAATCAAACGGAGAACAGTTAACGAGGATTCAGCATACAAACCTAGAACTAGAAGGTTGTTGAGTCAATCAATGAGTCTGTAAGTTGAATTGTTTCTGTTTACAGTTAGTGCTTGTTTCCTAAACTTGGTAGTCTCGTGATTTTTTATCCATTGGATTTTCTACGTTAAAAATTTGTTTGTTGTGGATTTTTCTTGTTGGTTGGTTTGTATGGATGTGATTAATGGTTAATACTAAAAATATTATTTTTTAAAATTAAAAAAAAATTATATTTTTCAATTAGTATCAGAATGGATTTTTTTTGTTTAAAATTTTTTCGATCATAATCAATCATATACATGAAATTTTCTAGAGAAAAAAACTCAACTGTTCGACCTCCGTTACTAGATGGTGAGAACTATTCATGTGGTACTGATACTATTTTAAATTTGGTACTGATACTATTTTAAAACCCACTAAATAATGGGAGAAATTTTTTTTAGATAAAGAAGGCTAGAATAGTAAGGTTATTAATGCTATTTTTAGCAGTGTCACACCTAAAGAATTTAGACGTATATGTACGTGTAAAATCGTTAAAAAAGTATGGGATATCCTTGAAACCACACACGAAGGCATAACAACTGTCAAAATTTTTAAACTTCAATGGCTCACCACAAGTTTTGAAACTCTTCGTATGGAAGATCATGAAACATTTGATGAATTTTTTGTTAAGTTGAGTGACATCGTTAATTTCAATTTTATACTTTGAAAAAATTCCTAATTCACGCATTATTCAGAAAACCTTACGGTCATTACCTGAACGGTTTCAATCAAAATTTACTGCTATCAAAGAAAGTAAAAATATTGATTCTCTTAAAGTAGAACAATTAGTTAGAAACATTCATACATTTGAATATACTCTATGTCAACCTAAAAAATTAAAAGATGTTTCTTTAAAATCTTCTAAGGTTGAGTTAGAGTTTTTAGATGATGAGACTGATATTGATGCTGAGGTTATGGCTTTTATCGTTAAAAAATTTAAAAAATTTATTTTAAATAAAAAACCTAACCTCAAGTCAAAATTTAGATATTTTGGTGACAAAAGTAAGAACATGGTTAAATTTAAAAAGAAAAAAGTTAAAGTTCAGAACCAAAATATACAGTGCATTGAATGTCAAGGGTATGGACATATTGTATAGAATTGTCCAAACAAATAGAAAAGAAAAGAAAAAGTGCTCACTGTGACATGGGACAGCGAGATTGAATCATCTAACGAAGGAAACGAGTCAGAACTAGAGAATGATGAGGGTAAGTTCATTACTTTTTGCTGCTTCTACAGGATCAGGTAAGTCTGAACTGTCTGATCATAAATCTCGTGCTTCTCACAGTGAGTCTGGTTTAGATTCTGAATTTGATGAAGGGAATGAAAAAGATCTTCAGTGGGCTTATGATAAATTTCATAGAGAAAGCTACAAAATAACAAAAGTTATCACTAAGTTGACACTAAAAGTCAAAATAATGGAAAAAGAAAATAATAGTCTAAGGTCTGAACTAACTAAGTCTCAGAATTTGATTTCACAGTTAAAACTCTTTAAAACCAAAATGACTGAGAAACTGGTTAGTTTTGACAAATAGATCAAAAGTTTAAAAAAATAAATTTTAACGTGCATGATCTACCAATAAAATTTTTAACGCACGAGATCCAATCGCCTATGACACAGATAAATTTAATATAAACAGATAAATTTATATATAATGCATACAGATAAATTTATCTGTCGTCTTATTTTATGCAAGACAGATAAATATATGTTCTGTATACAATTAAATTCACAGATAAATTTATCTATGTATTTTCAAAATATGTATCAAGTACACAGAAAAATTTATCTGTGTTCTTTATATAGATAAATTTATCTGTATACTTTCAAAATATGTATCAAGTACACAGATAAATTTTTCTGTCTTATATAAATAAGCAAATAGATAAATTTATTTGTATAAAGAATACTGTGCCTTTTCAAAACACGTATAAAGCACACAGATAAATTTATCTGTATACTTATTTATGCAAGACAGATAAATTTATCTGTGTGTCTTTTCAAAACATATATAAAGTACACAAATAAATTATCTGTATATTTATTTATGCAAGATAGATAAATTTATCTGTGTACTTTATACATATTTTGAAAATGTACAGATAAATTTATCTGTTCTAAAGTCCAATTGGATCTCGCGCGTTAAAACTGGATCTCGTGCGTTAAAAATTTTATTGGTAGACGAAAAACAAAATTGCCGTTACTTTAAGGATTTAAAACTAATTTTTCGAAAGATCTCTTGAAGCTGCTTGGAAAGATCTCTTGAACTCTTTAACTAGAGAGGATATTTCATGGTGTTGTCCCTGATTGAAGATTTCTCTTATGACTGTTGCTACCATGGATCATCCCGAGAGTTCTATTGATTGGACCGAGGCTCGCTATCTTCTACCACCCCTATCGTATCCCCTGTCAGTTCAGATATAACCAAACGAAACTTGTTACCGTTGTGAGTCATATGTACAATTCTCCTCACTGAGCTCCTTTCTTGGGCTAGTATCAGCGGGTTTGGACTTCTTGATTGATGATGCTAGTTCGTGGTGGCTTTGATAACAAGCTTTCTGATGACTACAAAGCTTAACTAGGGGAGGAATTGTAACTCAAGGCAAAGCAAAGAGGAGATGCAAAAATGAGGAGGACTTGAATTTACTTGGTTGTGCTCCAATATCTTGGTGTTTTTCTTTTTAGTTATTTTTTTAAAAAAAATGAGAACTTGCAAATTTCTCTTATGTTTAGAATGTACTAAATCATCAAAGCTTGGTAATGAGAATTTCTCCATTTCTAGTTCATGATGGTTTTCAAAATTGTTGTTCTGATTTTTTATTTTTACAATGTAACCAAATTATTAGGAAAACTTAAAGAAAGTATTTGCATTGATCATTACTTAGAACAAAATTACAGAGAAAAGCCTGGACAAAGGTTTGAACCAAACTTCAAGCAGAAGATGCCTACGTATTCCAATGAGGGAATCAGGCCATAACCTAGTTCAGGTAGAGTCACACTTGGGTATTGATGCTCTCCTTTTGTATTGTCTTAACTTTTTTTAAGGTTGCCCTCTCGAGTTTTTGGCGTTGCGGGCTGCAATAAGTTTTGCATGGGCCGCCTTTTTTATTTTCAACCCAGCTAGTTTTTTTTTAATTTTATTTTTCTCTCAAGTGTAAAACTTATTGAGCTGATCCAAGTTGGTTGACGTAGAAAAAACATTCCCGTCCAAATCCATGAGAATGACGACTCCTCCTAATATCACAGTCTTGATAAGATAAGTCCTAGCCCAATTAGGCTTGAATTTTTCCCTTGGATCGAAAATTGGAACCCTGATCTCTTTAAGAAGCAAGTCGCCTTCTCTTAGGTTTCGGAATTTATCCTTCTTATTGAATGCCTAAGCCACTCTTCTCTGACACCCTCGTATGCGACACAATGCTTTGACCCTCCTTTCGTTAAACAACATTGAACACGAGATTTTTAACGTAAAAAACCCCAACTCGGATAAAAATCATGGGACTCATCTAATTCCAAATAATCAAGCACAAACAATCAAACAGTTACAAGACACAACTTACAGAGTTTGATCGAATTTTCAATCCAAACGTCCTAAACTAGCTTGATGAATCCACATACACCGTTTTTCGCTAGATCACCATTACATCGAATCCTCAGTGCTTCTTGAAAATATCAAATCTTTAATACTTCACGCCAGCGTAATCCACCGACGGCAACCTTAGAAATCTACCAAACATAATCTTAGGAATGCACCTAAGATGTTGAAGAATAATTTTCGAATTGAGCTCCAAGGACTTAAGAGAATTATTAAACTGTAAAACTGTATTGATCATTTTCTAATATGTCTCTTCTTTCTCTGTCGCGAGCTCTAAAATCACTTCTATATTTAAGCCATTTCACTTAACTTATTTGACCACCGAAAAATCAAATTCACCTATAGAGTTTGGCCCGGTCAAAACTTATAAGCTTCCTTAAGGGGGTATCGTCAATCGTGATCTTTCGGGACGTGAATTCCGTCAATAATTAATATTTATAATATAAATAATACCGTTATTCAACTCACCAGGAATATAGACCCATATAAAATTACACCATCTAATGAATTAAAATAATGAATATTAAATATATGCAAATCAATAATTATTTCAGGATTAAGAGTATAAACACTATTCATAATAACTTTGGAGTGTGAATTAATTTATATAGTCAGTATAAAATTAATTACCCCAAATGTCCCGTTCAATACACACAAAGTAT
>JAOTRH010199811.1:0-11283 GCA_034768845.1 Heliamphora exappendiculata | reverse complement strand
CTGAACCAGTTTAGATTGATTTTTATATCATTCTTGATATATTATTTTTGTCTTTCAAAACTTAAAAAATATATCGGGGTTCTACCAGTACAAGTTCTCGGAGAATCGTATCCCACACTACGTTCGAGGATCGCATAAAGAAATACGGTAGAAGATCTGACAAGAGCTTCAACTCGGAATCAAGTCGTAGTTGGAGATTAGATCTACAAAAGGTATTCTTCTAAATTAACTTTGGTTGCACAGGTTTTATTTTGATCATTCTTCGTCAAAAGGTTTATCTGGAGCCCATTTGGGCATTTTTCCATCCAGTTAATTTTTTACGAAAAATTATTTTACAAAAATAATGAACTTAGCAGTTTTTCCTCCATCATTTCAAGCCTTTAAAATAATTTTCATATGCAAACGGGAAAGCAAGGATACAAACCATCTTTTGACTCACTCACAGGAGCCCTAAAAACAGTTGAAAAAGAGTTTTTAGATCGCGATTCACACGACTCTTAAAAACAATTTGAAATTGGTTTTATTCGTCGCACAATGTAATTTATGCAATCCATGTATCATCTCAGACTTCCACCGAAGGACCACAGCCCCCATCCATGCAACGCACATAACCCGTGCAATACACACAACGCATGCAATCCGTGCAACACACACAATGCACGCAACCCGTGCAACACACTTCTTCACGGACTTTCACCGTAGGACCATCATCCGCCCTCATCACATATCTTCACGGACTTTCACCGTAGGACCATTATCCGCCCTCACTAAGGCCTTGTTGACCAGAGCCAATGTATATCTTCACGGACTTTCACCGTAGGACCATTATCCGTCCTCATATGCATATCTTTATGGACTTTCATCGAGATACCAAAATTCGGCCCACATATGCAATACAAATACAAATCTAGGTAGTAATAGGCATCTCTACACATGCCTAACCCACGGGATAAAATCGTATCAAAACATGCATACTAAACGGGGGTTTAAATGTATAAAGCCACGTACTATCACTACGTTACACAAACCACGTCACATGTTACACACGCGACTCACACAACACTTGCAACTCATGCAACATGGATTTGAAAGTGAATCCGATGATGAAAACAAGCGGAACAAGTGCCTCAGTTTGACCCTCGGGAAGTGATCCAAGCTCGGTAATTGAACCCGACCATCAAAAACGATCAGAAGCCTTCAAAACCAATGAAGTTGTACCAAACCATCGATAACTTGTTGCCCAAGTCATTGCCAGAAATGGCAACCGCCATGTTCATTGTGGCGACCGCCAACAGAACCTTGTGAAACCTTTTCAAACATGGCGACCGCCAACTCCAACATGGCGACCGCCAGCTCCCATTGTGACGGCCGCCAATTCTAAATGGCCTGACTTTCCCCAGAACGTGGCAGCATCTTATTGGTTGAAGAACTCTACAAATACCGTACCTCTGGTACATTTTCGACGACAAAATTTGAGTGTGAGGTTTTGAGAGTGAAGCTCTGCCGAGATGCCGAGCAATTCCGAGCCTCGACGCCGAAGACCTACCGAAATACCGTAAACTAAATCTCCGACGTCCTAAAGCCCTCGTTTGGATCACCACCTGAGGATTGGACCACTGAAGCACATTCTCCCAATTTGAGGATTCCTAAGCAATCCAGGTATGTCGTTTAAACTCAATTTTAATTTGAGTTCCTCTCTAATTTGTATAGTTAACTTTGTTTTTCATTCAATTCTTTTCATTTAGCTTTGTCACTTTATTTGGTTTAGTCTCTTTAATCAATTGTTAAATTTACACATTCATAATAAGCACATTGTCTTTTTTTCATTCACCCATCAAAATAGTGCAAATATGTTTTGACAATTACAACTAATTAATATTGTTAATTGTTATAATAATACATTTACATACATATGGATATAGTTACCAATACTATATTCATAATTGACAATTAAAATAGTTTAGTTCCTTTTATTTTTTTAATATTAGTTCAATTTTATTTTTATGTTCCATTGCCCTCTTTTTTTTAAATATAGTTTAATTTCCTTTATTAGTATTAATCTAATCTTCTAACTTTTTTTTTTCTTTTTTTTTTCTTCTCTTTTAATATTAACTTAATATTCATTCATTAGTCTTTATTTTTCTTTTCTCTTCTAGTTGTATAATTTTTTTTTCTAGTAGTTAAATTTTTTTTTCTTTTCTTTTCTTTTCTTTGTAACATAGCTTATTTTCTTTTTAGATTAATGTTCATTTTCTAACTTTTATTTTCTATTTCTTTCACTTTTTTTTCAATAGTAATGTAATTTTCTTTTAGCACTTCTTTTCTCCTAATATTAGTACTTATAAAAATTTTATTTTTATTTTTATTTTTCTTTTATAGTTTTATTTTCTTTTATCCTTCTTCTTCTCCATTTTCTTTTTCTTCTCAAACTCACTTTTGTAAAAAAACATATTTACTTTTTTTTCTTTTAAATATTTTGATTAAACTCTCTTTGTTAAGATACTTTAAGTAGATTTTCTTTTATTTGACAAATCCTTATGCACTTTTCATTTTTAGTACTTATCATATTCATGTTTTTCTTTCTAAATGAATGTTTGTAATATGTATATTTTGGTTATTTTTTTTAAATACATGTTTAGTATAGTTTTAAGTCATTTTGTAGTAAATCATATTTAGATCATTTTATCACATTGTTAGACTTTTTTTTTTTTTTTTGCTTTTTTATTTAAACCCTGCTAGTTTAGGTCATTTTGATGAAATCGCATATGGAAGTGTTTCATGTATCCTTTAGATAGAAATTGCATGCCATAAGATTTAGAATTTTTCTTTCGACACTTATCTGTTTTGGAGTGTTATGTACATATTTTATGTACTTTCTATACTTGATTTTGAATGTTCTCTCTTCACCCCCGTTTTATTTATTTGCATGCATTTGAAAAATTATATTAAAGAACCAATGATGATTAGTAGAGACCAACCTTACGGTTGGGCGAACGGGGTGCCTAACACTTTTTTCGATTCGTATCTTAGCCCCCGAACCCTCTTTTTCTAGTTAACATTTTAAATATCAATAGCCAATTTTATTTTTCTTAATTTTTTCAAAAACTAAGTGGCGACTCTATTTTCAACAAAAGAGGTTTTCAAAATTTGGTTTTCAAGATGTTAAAGGATTTTTCTAAACATTCTTTGAATTTCTTATTTTTAAATATTTTTTAAAATGACCCCTAAAATCCAAACACCACACCATGTCAGTCGACTGACCTCCAAGTCCAGTCGATTGACCTCCCAAAAACTCGATCCAGTCGACTGACCTGCCCAGAAACTATTTTTAAGCTACGATTTTAGCCTTTAAAACCTAGAATCGAAGCCTCGAAACTCCTATCCAACACCCTCGAACATCCACACGTCCAAGCCTAACACTAAAACAACGAAAGAAACACCAGACACCCGATTCCATCAACTAAAATCGTCGAAAAATAGTTTTTAGCCCAAAAATCCAACTTGATACAAAATCAGATCTACAGCAATCTAACCGTTTAAAATGCACACGATTACACGTAGCACCCTTATAAGATATTAGGGTCCAGGATCCTACTTCGGTGAGTTAAAAACTCAATATCTCGAACCACGTGCAAAACTAAGCCTCACCAGAATGGAATTTTGTCCGGATAAATGCGTAGCCCACCGTGCCAATAACAAGGATCGGCAGTCTGATCGTTGAAAATCGAGCTCCGGGCCCCCGAGAACTTAGAGAGAAGGCAGAGAAAAAAAAACTTACTGGAGAAGTTTTAAAAATATTTTTTGAAAATATCTAACTCTAGATATTTATATACCTCCAAAATATCTTTTTTTTTTAAGAATTTTTTAAAATTCGCACTGTAACATCCCACGACCCCGGGAGCCTGTCCCGCATGCATATCTAACCTCGATCATGCATCGAAAGCATATAAAAACATGTTATCACATAAACATGAAACGAGCGTCGAAAAAAAAATGGGTCAGAGTCTCACAACTCTACCCCCTTAAAGGAATTTTGCCCCCAAAATTTAACTCAATGTCAAAACAACACACCGTCGATCACAATCAACCCAGGCATACGAGATGGTCAACCAAACCATTTTTAAGATATAGTCAAACACGGTCAGGCATCCTAAACAATGGCCAACTATCTCAAAGACACGAGATCTACAACTCACCTCAACCTCGCATTCTCACCAACCGCTGCCTCAACAACACAGCACCCACGAAATCTATCACCAACTCCCAAACAAACGCACGAAATGAACTAGCCTAAACCTGTATACTCAGAATGTACCTCTGCTTGCTGAAGGCATATCTGCATCATCTGGTACAGCTGGTGCCCTCGAAGAACTAGGAGCTATAAGAGCATACGCTCGGGGTAATGTCGCTCTGCCCTGTTCGCCATAACTCGGCGCCGTCGGCTGTCGTACCGACTGAACTGACATACTCCCACCTGCCATCCAGAAAGTCTAAATCGTAGGATACTGCTATCGCTCATGCACATACGAACCTTCTGGTGTGTCCACTGTACTCGGTGCACTCTCACTTTGGGGATAGTTCCTCCGAATATGTCCCGTCTGACCACATCCAAAACAAGTAGGCAGCCCTCTCCCCTGTGACTAATTCGGTATGGGACTCTGAGACAGCCTCAACCATGAATTCAGATATTGCCTCGACTGTGGACAATCTGATACACAATGCCCCGGCTGTCCACATCGGTAACATTTGACCTACCTCTGCTCTGTCCTCCCCGACGAAGCCACTGATGGTGCTAGGGTAGAGAATTGCTATGGTCCAAATGGATGAAAGCTAGGACCATAGGACCTCTGCCTCTTGCTAGAACGCCCACATGTCTGTGCCTCTGTCCTACCCTAACGTATCCTGGCCTCCATGGAAGCTCGGATCTCAGTCATAGTGTTCTCCACCCTCGCTGCTGCCTCCACCAATTCTGTGAATACACGAAGTCCCATCCTAACCACACGCTCCCTGATCGCTGGCCTCAAGCCCCGCTCAAACCTTATAAATCGCAGCTCGTCTGTGCTCACCAACTCTGGCCAAACTGAGACAAGCACGTAAACCTGGCCTAGTACAACATGACATCCATGGCCCCCTGGGTAAGAGTGTAGAACTCCTCCCTGTACAAATCTCTCTTCGAGGTCGAGAATTATTTTTCCAGAAACACTCCTGTAAAGGCTTCCCATGTGACTCCCACAACGGTCCTGGCATACTTCCACCACGCATGAGCAGCACCCCTCAGCTAAAAAGCAGCAAAAGAAACTCGTAACTCGTCCTCCTCAATCTGCAATGTGTCCAAGATTCGAGTCACCAACTCCAACCACTTCGTCGCCACAATAGGATCAGGATCTCCTGCAAAGGTAGGTGGATCCATGCGCCTGAACTCCCGCATCGCTACTATAGCTCTCGCCCCAGGTACTACCTCTCTCTCCCTAACGGTCTCACCTCTAGCAACCAGCTTCTAAATAGAACCAACCAGCACACGTAACAACTCTGTCGCGTCCATCGGTCTTAGGGGAGCATTTGCATCCCCAACATTAGGGATAGGAACATCCCCTTGGCCACGGCCTCGACCACGGCCTAGCCCTCGTCTCGCAGACATCACGTCTATATAAAAAACACACAACATGAGATGCAGCACATAGCATAAACTACATAAGCATGTTAACACATAACTACATAGGTTTATGCTAAATAAAACCCCACATACCGAGGAGAATCAACAAGAATGACACGTCAATCTGGATAACCTACTCAGATTTTTTGCTAGAAATCACGTCAACTAAACGCGTTTCTAACTTGGCTCCCAAGTTTGTTAATCAAAATGCCCAAAGGCAAGACTATCACTCCTAAGATTCAACCCTCATGCTCACATATACACATCATTCACAAATCTAACATATTGACACGTTCATGTTATCAAAGCGCTTAAACACATGCAATCAAGTATACGCAATTAACCTCACACGGGATATACCCTCTTTCACGGCTCTTCAGTATTTGAACCTAGAGCTCTGATACCAAACTGTCATGCCCCAAACTCTGTGTCATGTGAAACTCCCACAAACAACCAACCCGAGAATGCACTCTCAAATAAAATCATGCATGCATTGTATATAATTGCTGAACAACATACATTACACGGTTTCAACACCAGAAAAATATATTACAATATACATGTAACAAAAGAACAAAAAGGAAAATTACAGCTCTTCCACCTCTTCAGCAACTCCAGATCAACCTGCGTGACTGGTACTTGAAGAAAATCAAATTCCACGTCGTGACCCAAAGCTCAGCAGATACTAGACAACACATGCAGTATAAGCTAAACGTGCTAGGAAAATAAGGTGCAGTTGTGGACTCTCTTTCAAGCCTTTAAAATAATTTTTACATGCAAACGGAAAAGCGAGGATACAAACCATCTTTTGACTCACTCACAAGATCCCTAAAAATAGTTGAAAAAGAGTTTGAAATTATTTTTATCCGTCCCACAATGCAGTTCATGCAATCCATGTGTCATCTCGGACTTCCACCGAAAGACCACAACCCCCATTTGTGCAACACACACAAAGCACGCAACCCGTGCAACATACTTCTTCACGAACTTTCACCGTAGGACCATCATCCGTCGTCATCACATATCTTCACAAACTTTCACCATAGGACCATTATCCGCCCTCACTAAGGCTTTATTGACCAGAGCCAACGTATATCTTCACATACTTTCACCGTAAGACCATTATCCATCTTCATATGCATATCTTTACGGACTTTCACCGAGGGATCAAAATCCACCCCATATATGCAATACAGATACAAATCTACATATTAACAGGCATCTCTACACATGCCTAACCCACGGGATAAAATCGTATCAAAACATACATACTAAACCAGGGTTTAAATGCATAAAGCCAGGTACTATCACTACGTTACACAAATCACGTCACATGTTACACACGCGACTCACACAACACTTACAACACATGTAACATGCATTACATGCATCCAATCCTCATATTCAACAGAACCGTGCCTATAAAACTTTTGAGTTTTAAAGTATACAACCACGGTACACATAACGATACCAAAACCATATAATCCACTTATATAGTCCGTACATAAATAAATAGTTATAAATGCACATAACCATGTACAGCAATACATCACGACGCCACCCGTTAAAATATCACCCGAACAACCCGTCCACACACCGGGAAACCAACACCTAACCCGGAGGCCAACACCGTAACCTCCCACAGAACGCTTCTCACCAGAACCCACCTTAAAATCGAACCACGAACCCACACGTCCCGCACGTAACCAGCACGCACACAACCGTGCCACGACACTCAAAACTAACCATGCACATCACACCCGAAGACAGCACCACAAAAACACCCAAAGCCACGACATGACTCCCAAAGCCACAACTCAACCAACCGGACTCCAAAAAGAATCTAATAGTATTTCAGTCGACTAATTCCATAATTAATCAATTGAATACCATAGGAAACCAATTAAAAACCAAGGACCCAACCAAAACCACTAATACAAACACCAATCATGAATGTCCAATCGACTGGGGGCCAGGACCCTAGTCGACTGGCCCCCCACGCCCAGTTGACAGAAAACATGCTGGAAAGCAAGAAAAACCCAACTCGTACCATGTCAGTCAACTGACCTCCAGGTCTAGTCGACTGACCTCCGAAAAACTCGATCCAATCGACCGATCATGAAGATCCAATCGACTAACCTGCTCAGAAACCATTTTAAGCTACGATTTTAACCTCAAAAAACTTGAATCGAAGCCTCAAAACTCCTATCCAACACCCTCGAATATGCACACGTCCAAGCCTAACACCAAAACCACGAAAGAAACACCCGACACCCGATTTCATCCACCGAAATTGCCAGAAAATAGTTTTTTGCCTAAAAATCCAACTTGATATAAAATCCAATCTACAGCAATCTAACTGTTAAAAACACACACGATTACACGTAGCACCCTTATAAGACATGAGAGTCTAGGATCCAACCTCAGTGAGTTAAAACTCAACGTCTCGAACTACGTATAAAATCGAGCCTCACCAGAATGAAATTTTGTCCAGATGAACACGTAGTCCACCGTGCCAATAACAAGAATCGGCAGTCTGAATATTGAAAATCGAGCCCCAGGCCCCCGAGAACTTAGAAAGAAGGCAAAAAGAAAAAGGAAAACTTACTGGAGATATTTTAAAAATATCTTTTAAAAATATCTAACTACAAATATTTATAGGCCTCCAAAATATCTTCTTCTTTTTTTAACTTTTAAAAATTCGCACCATAACATCCCACGGCCCCGAGAACCTGCCCTGCATGCATATCTAATCCCGATCATGCATCAAAAAGCATTTAAAAATACTATCACATAAACATGAAACGGGCGTCGAAAAGAAAACGGGTCATGGTCTCACACGATCTCTGATAGCAGGTCTCAAACCCCTCTCGAACCTCTTTATACGGAACTCATCAGTTGGCACAATCTCTTGTGCAAACCAGGATAAGCTAGTAAACTCAGCCTCATACTCAACTACTGTCATCATTCCCTGAGTCAGGAAAAGGAAGTCCTCCCTGTACCGATCCCTCAAAGTCGTAGGAAAATATTTCTCCAGAAACACCTTTGTGACCGCCTCCCAAGTGCCTCTAACTGTAGTCCTGAAAAACTTCCACCACATGTGAGCACTCCCCCTCAGCTGGAAGGCAGCAAAAGTAACTCTCAAATCATCTTCCTCTATCTGAAGCGTGTCCAAGATCCTGGTGACCAGCTCCAACCATTCAGTGGCTACCGCGGGGTTGAGATCCCAAAAAAGGTAAGAGGGTCCAAACGTCGAAACTTGTGCATTGCGACCATCGCCCTCGGCTCAAGTACACTCTTTCTCCCCATAGAGGCCTCGGCTAGTTGCCATGTGAGACCCTGAACCTGTTCTTTTTGAGTTATTTGTATACATGACACGTTTATTTCTCGTATATGAATAGCTTCGATGCATGAGTTATGGTTTAAAGTTATAGAACAGCATGTATAAATGTGTTATACGCTTTCTAGGATTTGGTAGAGGCTTGTTTGGCTTGTGTTTGGACCAAAAACCTTGTTTCAGCGCCGAAAACACACTGCCCAACTGGAGGGCTTGGCCTAGTCGACTGAACTGAAATTTTTGGGTTCGATCGACAGAACTTGGAGGTTCGATCAACAAAACAGTGTATGTTTCTATTTTCTAAAAATATCCCAGGGGCTGGAGATATTTTTTTAAACCTTTCTTAACAGCTAAGTTTTTCCTTTTCTCTGCCTTCTCTCTAGTTTTGAGGGCCCGGGGCTTGGTTTTGTGTTTAATCCTTTGTGGATCCTTGCTTTCGAGGCCGAGGGCTTCGTATCCATCTGGTTATATTCTCATTCTGACATCATTCAGATTTGAGACATCGAGTGTTTGACTCTCCGAGATAGGATTCTAGATCCTATTGCTGTATAAGGGTGATATATGTAATTATATGTGTTTTTACTGGGTAGAAAATGCATCAAACGTGATTTTCATATGTAAACCTTAGTTTTGGATAAATGTGGATTTTTACGCCTTTCTTGGTTGTATACATGTTTCGAGTACGTGGTATCCGCAGTTTTCAAAATGAGGTTTGAAAACGAGGTGTTTTATGAAAATGGTGAAAAACGTCTTTTGGAGGTTTGGAGCTAACCAGCGGGGTTGAGTCTCATCCTTTAAATGTTTTGTTGGAAATGGTTTTAGATCTCCATGTCGATGGATTGGATCTCTTTTATACATGTGTTGTATAAATTGTTGTGTGGTTTTCGTAGTTGAGCTACGATGGATTTTTAAATATTTTCATAGATGTATCGTGACAGTGTGTGGTTTTGAGTTGGGCTTCTATTGCTCATCAGTGTAAGTCTAGAAATGTGTGCAGCATAGGTGCTCTGTACCTTCAGGTTAGTCCCCGTAAATTGAGTGTGTGTGTGGGTGCTTTGTACCCTCGGACTCAGGTACCGTAAATTAAGCAGTAGGTGCTCTGTACCTTTAGTTATCTCCCGTAAATTGAGCAGTTCGGGTGCCTTCATTAATGGCGTCGTTGTCGTGACTCCATATAGAACTTGTCATTACTAGGCCTGCAGGTCTAGGGTAATGGATGAGAGTCTATAGTTATTACCTTTTTCGGTGTGGCAGAGTCGGTACATAGGATTACATTTTATCTTTCTCCTCGGCTGAGTGGCCTGAGTGGAGTTTACTGTATTTGTACAGCTTTTCCTTAACTGTGGCATGATATCTGTTAGGATGATATGCATAGTTTGAAGGATGAAAATATGGAGTTTTATGAGATAAAACCTTTTTGTGATTCGTGTTAGTCTGATGGAAAATTTGTGATTTTTTTTAGAAAAAAAAAACCCTTTTTGGCTCCTGTGATTGAGCCCATATGTGTGTAATTGCATAACCTGCTTTACAGTTTTATTGTCTATGTTCTATTGGGTTTTGGCTCATGGTGTGGGATTTTGCTATAAAAACTTTTCAGGTGAGCGCGAGGAGTTGACCAAGATTCCTGTGGTGGTGGAAGACTAGTTATAATTTCTCTATTTTGGCATGTGCTTGCACATGTGACGCCTGTTTCAGAAGGCTGGTTTTGTACGCCTTGAGACGATATATTTATTCATGTATGAGAATGCATGTTTACAATTTATGAGAGTTGAACTGTGAGAATTTTTATCCAAATGATGTATATTTTTGAGTTGTTGGTTTTTCAACTGCAAATCTTATTTTCTCAAATGGTATTTTGGTGGGCTTGCGTGACCCTGGGCTTGGGGCATGACAACTTGGTATCAGAGCTTTGAATTCGAATACCTATGAGCCATGGGAAAGAAGGTACATCACCTTGTGAGGATGTATGTGTGCTTGATTGCATGTGTTACAGCATTTTCCTAACATCAACATGATAGCTTGTGGTGTATACGTGGGTATGGAGATTGGACCTTAGGATTGATTAGTCTTGCCTTCGGGCGTTTGGATTAACAAACTTGGGAGCCATGTTAAAGACGCGTTTCACTGATGTGATTTCTAGCAAGGAATCTAAGTAAGTTATCCAGATGGATAAGTACTTCTTGTTTGTTCTCCTCGGTATGTGAGATGTGATGACCTGATCTTAAGTGGCTATGTGTTAGCATGCTTATACATGATATGTCTTTTACGTTAGCAATAACATGTTGTATGGATG
>JAOTRH010199800.1:0-11283 GCA_034768845.1 Heliamphora exappendiculata | reverse complement strand
GAATATGTATCTTTAAACCAATCAAAAGCTTGTGTCAAATCTTTGAATATCAAATTCATCGTGTGTACTACACAAGGAGACCAAAAAATATAGGGATGTACCTTTTCAACTTCCTTTTTAGCCAGTTTGCAATTTGCCGCATTGTCGGTCACAACTTGGATGACATTAGAAAAACCCACTTCATCAATTCCTTTCAATAACAACTTGCAATATTAACTCCTAATTTCTCAACTCCAGAATAATTTTTAGCGTATAAGAACATAGCACCACGACTATTTACCATCAAAATATTTATCAACGGATTTTTTCTCACATTAGACCAACCATCTGAAACAATTGAAACTCCATTTGTATACCAAGTGTTTTTCACAGGAATCAATTCTTTCTCGATACTAATCTTTACCTCATCTAGCAAACTCGTTCTTGCTTTTTCAAATGATGGGGCTTTATAACCTTTAGGTGTCCTGTTGATGGATGCCACCATTCTCGACAAAATTGGGGATTTTTAAGAACATTAAACGGAATTCCATTCGCACACAATGCACTTACAATAGTGGAATCAATTGTATGTCTATCCATCAAAGCAAAAGATTCTTCTAATGGACCTTTACCTCTTATCGCCCAATGATAAGTGAGTTTTGAATTTTTGAGAGAAGGGGACACACCATCTTTCTCCGCATTTTAAACTTTTTCCCGAATGTTGCACGATCTTTCAACAAAGCAGGACACCTCTCAACTTCAGCTTTCATCCCCACAAAAGCACCAAAAAAATGCGTTTGGATTTGTTGTCGTTCACGCTAAATTATGTTCAGGACTTTAATGATGTGATGCGGGCGTGCCAAGGCGAATACGTCCAATTGTATTTGAAATTGCGCCAAACTTACTTCAAACCAAAACGGATTGTGCATAACTCGAAGCAAAAGCTACTAGTTCGATTTTCTGCCTCAATGAAGAGGACTTCGACAATTTCCAAGTGTCTTTGAATTAAACTAAATGAAACTTTGTGAGACAAATAAATAGAAAACTGAAACTGAATTTGAAATGACTTTGTATTGAATGAAGTATAAACTGAAACAAGGATTATGATTGAAGCTACGCCTAATGAGAACAGAATTTGAATCTAACTTAGCAAACGAAAATGAAATGAGAACGAATTAATTGATTTGGACTTGGAAATGAAAAGATATGTAACTACAAGATATGTAAAATAAAAATAAGCTCGGGGTTTTTGATGTGTTGGATGTGTGTCTTCTCTGCCTTCCCTTTATATTTATAACAATTCAAATAACCACTTGCTCTATTTAGTTCCACTTTTTTCTCCAGCAACTAGCTCTTTCTTTTGACTCTTTCCCAAAGTGACACATGTCACATTTTCTTATTATTTTGCCAACAATTCATTTCTTTCTCCAGGTTGCACACCACAATAACTAATTTTTCCAACAATTGCCATGTGTCCCCTTCCATAAACTATTTTCTTATTTTTTAGCCCATGATCATCCAGTTCACTCCACGTCAATAATAACTCCCCTTTTTTCTCTCCTCACTTTTATCTCAAACTACCATCCTTTTTCCTTTTTCCTAGGAATCTTCAAATTATTTTTTATCCATTGGCATCAAACAAAAATTTCCAGATATGGTCCAAACAGGATTCTAGTATAAAGTTCTAACAAAACTAGGCTTACAGTGCTTACACTCCCAATGTTTGGCACCTCCTGGATTTTTTCTGCTCGCAATCCCTTTCATAATAACTTCATCCAACAAAGGGTTGCTCTTTGAAGCAAACCGCTTTTCTCTTGGCTGTACAAAATTACTTGATTAAACATTAACAGAATTATCGCCGTCGAATATTTCAATTTCTTCAACATTCTTGCCATCACTTTGATAATGCTCATAATCATACATTGATATCTCTTCGTCATCGTCAAAATCGTGATGAACATTGGCATCATCTCTTTTCTTTCTTTTTCCAAAAACCATGATTTTAATCATGACAAAGGATGATTCTCAAAAGATGCTCTGTTTTTTTGACAGAATTGAAAAAAAAAGCAGAAGTGGCAGTGAGCAGAGGGAGAGTAGTGGGCAGTTTTTGAGACTTTTGAGTTGTTCACAAATTAGGCATATAAGGCTTCTATAACATTGCTTGTAGTCTAAAAGGATATTATTGTGTGTGAAACTCCCCTGATTCATTCACTTTTGTTTTTTAAAAGGAAATTATTCTGTGTGTGTGAGTTTATGAATTTTAGTAATTTCAAAAGTCTATAATATTAGGTGGCAATTTTTAATAGGATACATGTGCATATAATAGGGATTGGTACCACAATATAACTATGTTGAGGTTACACAATATCAAAACCCATTTTAATTTGTTCCAGTGGTATCCCAAATTCCCAAAACCTTTGATGATTCATTTTCCTAAAAGCTAAAGAAGAATCCGAACTGCCTTTTTTTCTTTGAAAAAATCTTAACTGTTGAACTCTCTTTTCAATCTAAACCATTACTTTTCCAGACCCTTTGTTTTTCTAAAACTTCTCGTTGACAAAACCCTTAAACGCCGAAGGAGATAGATGAAGCCTTCTCAGTTGAGATTCGCAATGCCTCTAATCTACCGAGAATGACTGTCATCGATCGATTGAGGCCGTCGATGCTTTCGATCGATCGAGATCGACGATGCCTTCAAGATTGATCGAGATTGACGGTGATTTTGAAATCCATCAACGACGACGACAGCGAGGTCAACAATGGTGAAGTACATTAAACACGTCATCAACATTCTCGATCTGGTCGACAAACCACAATTGGTGAGTTTAACTCCTTTGATTGACTATTTTTTTGCCTTTGCATGTCGATCGAGCCTCCATTACAGGCCGTTATTATTTTTTTTATGCTTTGTGTTTTGTCGAAATGCCGTATGGTACGTCCCAGATCTCGATTGATCTGCGATTGGGGTCACACAATCCAGATTGCAATACGCAACCCATGTAGCGATTTCTGGTAACCCTGAGTACGACTATCAACACACATTTGCCATGTCACATCCTTCTTTGGGGTTAACAAAGAAGATACGGCACAAGGGCTCATGCTTTTGCGAACAAAACCCTTGCTAAGGAGGTCATTCACTTGGCGTTGGAGTTCGGTGTGCTCTCTAAGATTCATCCAGTAATGAGGGAGATTAGGTAGAGGGGCTCCAGGGACGAAATCAATAGCATGCTGGATGTCATGTAGGGGTGGTAACTGATCTGAGAGGTCATCAGGAAAGATGTCTTGAAATTCGATCAGGACAGCCATGGTGTTTGGGGGAGCATATGGAGGGCAGGAGTACTAGCATCCTTTGCGATCACCAAAAAGATAACAGACTTGGATGTGATGTCCTGTGCAAAAGTCTTGGGAATGGGCATGTGTAGGCTTTTGTGCGGGATTGGTGTCGGGTGGACAAGGGGAGCGACGAGTTTGGGTTGCATGGGCTAGAGTCGAATCTGAGTACCATTAAACTCAAAAGAGCAAGCGTTAGAACAACCGTATAAGTTGTCTAAATCATATAACCAAGGTCATCTCAAAATGATATAGCCCACATCCATGGGAAGGATGTCATATCAGATGTCCTCGTTATAAGAAAGGAACTAGATTAGAACAAGACAACATTCTTTAACCGAGATGGACAAAGTGTTAACCCAAGACACATTATAGGGGTTGGGGTGGGGCACTGGTTGTAAACCTAAACGACCGATTGTTTGGCAGAAACAACATTAATACATCTGCCACTATCAATGATGACCTTGCAGACCTTGTCACCATATTTGATATAAGTATGAAAATCGCAGTATGTCGCTAATTAGCTACATAGTGAGATTGTGTAAGCAGACAGCGTACCACTCCGAGGGTCAGTGGGTTAGAGATAGCGGGGGACAATGAAGTATGATGGGGCGGGGGTCTGATACAGCCCAATTGCTAGCCGTCTTTGTCAAATTCCATATTTGGGTTCGAACTGTCACCAAGATCAGGAACGTACAATTGTTCAGGGAGCTTAGAACCTTGCAGATCTTGGTTAGACTTGTCAAGGATAAGGGTGCGTTGTGGACAATGGGCAAAAGGATGACCAATCTTGTGACATTTGAAACACTCAATGGTGGGATTTACCCGGGAAGTGTCGAAGCTAACGGCTTTGCCCTTGTCAACAGAACCCAGAGGGGGCTGAAGCGGTTGAGGTCGAGTGGAGGTAGTGGAGCCAGGAAACTTGGGTCGCCAAGATTGTGAATTGAGGTAGGAGGCCGTTGTGGGGGTTGAGTCCTAGTGGTGAGTTCATAGTTTTGAACTAGAGTGTAAGTGCGGTCTAAGAATGTGACTTCGCAACGAATTAATTCACGAGAATGGTCATCATTAAGTCCACGAAGAAAACAACTCAAAGTCACACGTTCATCTTTATCACGTTACAATGCATGAGGTATTTTTCGAATTGAGCGACATACCCAGTGGCACGTCTCATACCTTGTTGCAAACTATTCCATTGGTTTAAGAGATCTCCTATAAGAGATAAGAAGATACTTCTCTCGAAGTTTTTCTTTCAGCCCAACCCAATCATTGATAGTAGGTTAGTGCCGTTGTGCAAGGATTTGTTCGGTATTTTTCCAAAAAAGCTTGGCACGACCAATGAGTATCATTTTCGCAAAACTAACCTTTTTATCATTGCATAAGTTATGCCACTCAAAGAAATGGCCCATTTCTGTTAGCCAATCAGTAAAAGCGAAGGGGTCCAATCGATCGTAAAAAATGGGGGCTTCAACTCTGATATTTTTTATAGTGCACTCATCATGATCCCAAAAGTCACAGATGTCGTCCTGGTTACGAAATCTTTGGGTTATAGGGTCATAAAAATCGTTTGCCCTAGGACGGGGTTCATTTGGGGGAATGCAATTAAGAGGTTTACGTTGGGGCAGTTGGTGGTTCAGTCTTCGTGGTAGCTCACCATCGGTTTCAACTTGGTTGCCATTGGTGTGAGAAGTTTCTCCATTAGGGGTGTTGAGAATTTGGTGAAGGGAATGTTCTAAGGCCTCAAGCTTAGTGTTGTTTTGGGCTGTGAGCTGGTCAAGTTTAATGGTTAGATCACTGATGAGTTTAGCCAAATTTTCATTGGAAAAGGGTTCTATAGTGATGGATTGACTAGAACGTGCAATGGTCTTACCACAACGAAGGTTCAGACCTGACAATGGAAAACGACAAACACGTAGGAGGAGGTTCTGTAGTGAAAGGAAATAACCCTAATGAGAAGTAATGGAAGTCCCACCTTTTACGTTATAAGTCCCACAGTTAATGAATGAAAGGTAATGGCAGGTAGGGTGGAGGGTTATGCAGCAATAAATAAGTGATATACCCAAAGGAGGGGTAATAGTCCAATGTAATTCCTTAGGCACAAATAACCAATTGATAATATTTTAAATTTACAGCCCGGAGCAAATAAAAAGGAAAGGGGCACCTAATGGAATCAAGGGATCATTCAGGTGCTGACACCATAACTGAATGTGCTGGGAAAAGGACTGCAAAAGTTGGAACTTCTAGTGAGTTGTTGCGCCTGATGATGTGCTGCGGTGACAAAATGGGAATGAGGGGATGTCGTCCAAGGATGCTGCTGGATGAGGGTGATCTGGATTCTGGTGGACCGGCTGGTGTCGCGGTGTGCTGTTGTTGCCGTTTGGGTTTGACCCTGAGGTTGAACTGGTTGGGGATCGCAGTGGAAGCCAGTGGGTTTGGTGTCCGCGAAGAGTGAGACGTGACTTTGTCAGCACCGATGAAGGTCAGTGGCGACAATGAAGTTTGCTGAAGATGACATGATGATGATCTCTTTGAAGGTTGCTGATGACGGTGTTGACGGAGGCTGACAAAATCCGGAGTGGCCGATGGTGGTTAGCCGACCAGATCTAGAGTCAGTGGTTGGTTTTGATGGTGGAGAGGCCAACAGTGGTCGGCGATGATGGTGTAGTGGCCGACGGTGGTCGGCGGTGATAGTGGAATGGCTGACGGTGGTCGGCGTTGAGGGTGGGATGGTCGATGAAGTCTGGAATGGAGATTTGGGAGTCGTTGACGTCGATGAAGGCGGCTAGAGTGTGTGGATCTAGTGGTCCTTCTGATGTGGTTGCCGACAATAGCTGTGGGGGTCGCCGGTGATGGTTTTGGGATTGTTGGCACTGGATTTGCTTAGAGATGGGGATCATCGGAACTGTTGGTGGATGATGTTGCCCGGTGAGATGGCTAGGGTTTGCTTATGATACCTTGTTTGATGGCAGCGTTGGATGGCTGATTAGGGTTCCATTCTTTTTTTTTATTTTTTATTTGATAACAGAAAAAAAGAGATTGAAAATCAAAAAATAATAATAACAAAGTACTATGTTTTTTTTATTTCAAATGAAATACGAATCCTAAAATTACAATAAAAAGAAGAAAAAAAATATTTAATGCAATTTAAAGTTTGGATTGAGGAGCAATGGTCGATGGTGGAGCAACAGTTGTCGCTTTCTTGGCGGTGATTTTGGCTGTGGCACAAATCTCATGGGGAAGATATGGGAACGGAATTTGCTTTATCGAATTTGTTGGTTTAGGCTCTATTGTTGAAAGAAATCATTGGCAATTAAGATCGTTTGCTCTGATATCATGTTGATGCAGGACGATCACGATCAATCATTTAGGAATCCGCACCTAAAGGAACGTAGGAATCCGCACTTAGGGTTGAATTGGAATTCACACAAACTGTAGAAAATATTTGTTTATTGAATCACTCAATGATTTGGGATACAGCTAAGGGCTTATAAATAGGCTACTCAAGTACAGAAGATAAGAATAAAAAGAAGATAACAATCCTATCTAAATCAAAATGAATCTTATGGATGGCAATCTTCTAAGATAGCTCCAAACAACTAGATAATACCGACTAATTAAATAATGCAAAAAATAAAATCTAATAACCAAATATAAACTAAATAATAAAAATGCCTAAACATAATTGATTTAAAGGGACACTAGATGTGCCACTTTCCCGCGCCTTCACCAATAAACTCGTGTAATCGGGATGCTGGCTCTCGTGTCCGCAACACTAGCTGTCCTATCTCTCTTTATTTAAAACCTAAGATTTCTCTCTAAACCTCATTGAGCAAACTTAGGGATGTGGCCTAGTTCAGGAACAAGTCAAAAACATATTTTTAATTTATAGTTGTCTAAAAAGTATAGTTGATTTTTGTTTATTTTTGCAGTTTCATATTTTTTTTTCATTGCTTTTGGTTAAATTAAGAGCGAGCATAATGAAAATCATTAGCGATGTTAGGAGCTTGTGTGAAATTACTGAGATTTTTTTACTACATTGTTACTCTTAATGATTGAAAAAAATATTCATCATTTAAATTTGATTAATAATTGAATTATGTTCAAAGTGCCTTTAGACACACATAATTACTAGTGTTAATAGCTGGTGTGAGGGGTTGCTTTTATTCTCTCTCTCTCTCTCTCTCTCTCTCTCTCTCTCTCTCTCATGCGTGCACTCTTGTAGATTTGTGTAAAGTCATCCAAGCCTAGGAACTTTGCTGAACTTGGGGAAACTCTTTTATTGTATGAAGACTTGGGACGCTTGTTGCATTTATTCCAAATAAGTGACCAATGCTAGTTTTTAAATGTTTATTTATGAATCCTATTATGTTTTTGCTATTTGTTATTAATATGCTATTTTACTCTCCCTCCCTAATGTAGGGAAGCATATCGGTTAGAGTGACACTAACACCGACATCCATAAGCCTACTCGAATTAGAGATACTCTCTCTAATATTAAATACGAATAAGAGAAAATTCTTAAAAAATTCTTACTAACCATCTTGCTCTAAGAGCTTACATCAATATTTATAAACCTAACTAAACCTAATAGAAAATGCTTAGAAAAGAAAATTAAAACGTTTGGAAATAAATCAAATCTAATTCTTGTTGACTAAGTTACCAGCAAAATAAGAAAGTGAATAAACTTAAACTAAGAAACTTAATAATCTAAGAAAATAATACTATAATTGCTAGTTTCCTAACACAATAATAAATTTCAAAAAAATAAATAAATTAACTTTCTTTTAGTTTTATTTGCAATTGCATCATTCTCCTAGCTTGAAAGAAACTCGTCCTCGAATTTTAAGAGTGTGTCATGCAATATCTCTAACATTTGTTCTTTCAGAAATTTCAATCTTCAGCTGTGAACAAAACATTTTTATTTTGGGATAATTAAATGAACAAAACATTTGATGTTGCCGATGAGTTATAAATTTTCCACACTTGAAAGGGACATTCATCCAATCAATCATCGAGTCAAAATAAAGTGATTAATAACTAGTTTTTTAATGAACCGCAAGGTAGATCTGTTGATGAAGTCCATAGAATCCAATGGATTTTCATAATAAGAATAATTCTGTTGAAATTCTTCAACTTTCTCGTCCTTAGGAAATTCTTTGATCTTTGGACAACCTCTTCTTCAACGAGGCTAAGTTTTTTTACTTTTTTTGTCTTCCATCACCTCGTCTAGATTTTCAAGCTTTTTCTTTTCCTTGATGTGATGAATCTCGATCTCTTCATTCGGATACTCATTGTATATTAAAGGTGATTTGCAATAGGTAGTAGAAGTTTCTTGATAAGAATTTTCAAATATATAGTAATGTTTAGATTGTAAAAAAGATTGAAAACTAAAATCACCATAATGTGAATGTTGAATCTCAAATTTTTTATTATTCATTATCCTAATGTAATTAAGAGGTAAAAAAGCTGAAATCATATATTTTTTCAATTTTTTCCATGTCACAATTTTGGATTTCTCTCGGTGAAACCTTGTAACTTTTATATACCGCCACCATGTAGTAGCATAAGCTCTTAGTCACTAAAGAAATCCTTTTGGCCTCAGGAACCTCTTCAAAATTCAAAATTTCTTCCACTTCATGAATCTAATCTAGGAATGCTTCTGGTGTCAAACTTCCTTAGAACTCAGCAAGTCGTTTTTCAGACCAGGTTTCCAGCATATAGAATCACGGTAATTAACCATGACTTTTTTCCCCACCCCTCGGTTGATATTCAACAAAGGAGTTGGACCCGCCATCGGCCAACTCGTTTTCCTCTTGAGGATGTGGGTTTACTAAACGGTAATTGCATCTTGGAACTGTTAATGCGGTAATTGCATCCTGGAACGATTAATGGGGTAATTGTATCCCAAAACTGTGTCAATTCTTCTGATCAAGCACCTCGCTCATACACCTCTTCGACAGCGGCAAATCTGCCTCCTTGTACCATGTTGGCAGCACCTCCTCGTACCATAGTTAGGTCTCGAACAAATGTTAAACTCTGATACTAACTGATGCAAATAAGTGTATCGGCTAGAAAGATACTATCACCGAAATTTACTAGTCTGTTTGAATTAGAGATACTTTTTCTAATATCAAACACGAATAAAAGAATTTTTTTTTAAAAATCTTATTAATCAACAATTATCTTGCTATTTGGGCTTACATCAATATTTTAATCATACCTAACTAAACCTAATAGGAAATACTTAGAAAAGGAAATAAAAACATTAGGAAATAAACCAAATCTAATTCTTTTTGACTAAGTTACCAACAACATAAGAAAGTGAATAAACTTAAAGTAGGAAACCTAATAATCTAGGAAAATAATGCTATAATTGCTAGTTTCCTAACGCAATAATTAATTTCAAGATAAAAATAAAAAATAAACTTTCTTGAAATTCTGTCTGCACCATTTACTCTCTCCCTCCCTCTCTATATAGACTACTTTGTTTTCTCAGGGCAGCGTAGGTCCTCTCTAATCCTTGGTCCCTCTGCTTCATATAAGTGGCTTGTAGCATTAATGTGTGCTAATGCCTTGAGATCTCTTATGTTATAGTACTTTCTGCATGACATTGTTACAGTACTTTCTGCCTTAAGATATCCATATGGATTTTCCTTGCATTGTATATCTAATGTCTGGCTTCAAAACCACAGATTAAGCCTCCGTCCTCCCCAGATGGCCGCTTTACACATATACTTTCTATTGGAATTGGAGGTTCCTCCCTTGGACCACAGTTTGTTGCAGAGGCATTGGCTCCCGATAATCCTCCTCTCAAGGTATGTAAATGATATTGTATTGGAACATTTGTTTGTACTTTGTACGATGACAGTTCTAATTTTTGGTCATAATGTTTGTCCTTTCTGCAGGTAAGGTTCATTGACAATACGGATCCAGCTGGCATTGATCACCAGATTGCACAGCTTGGCTCCGAGTTGGCTTCCACACTTGTAATAGTGATATCAAAGGTCTGCATGGAAGTCATTCTTTTTGCTTCTCTTGTTCTATTTGTTGTTGTTTTAGATGTCACAAGTTACAGTCTAAAACACAATCCTAATATGGTTCCAATTTTATTCAGAGCGGAGGTACTCCAGAAACTAGAAATGGTTTATTAGAAGTACAGAAGGCTTTCCGTGAAGCTGGCCTGGTTTTTGCAAAACAGGTTTTGATCTCAGGTTCTTGTTTCTGCTTTTATTTAGTTTTCTCAGCTCTTAAAAATCAAATATACTTTATTATGTTTGACATTAGGTGTTAAGTTCTACAAGATATGGAATTTGCTTAGCCCCAAGGGGTTAGGTCAGCTAGTCAGGCATTGGGTTTGCTCCCCAATGGTCACCAGTTCGAGTCCTTAGGGCCATTGGAGTTCTGTCCCACTGTTAAGTCCAGGGCCCTGGTGCGCACAAACTAACTTGGAGACCCGGTTATCAAAAAGAGATATGGAATTTTATTAACCATCCAGGTGTTGAATAGTTTACATGTAATAGTCGGGAATATTTTCTCGTATTCAACTTTGATTGCTACTAATGAACTTTTAGCTCTATCATAATATCTGGGTCCAGCTGTCCGCTATGATGGACTGTTTGAGATTATGCAAAAGGAACTTTGTTTTCTTGAGATTTTCTTACTTGTAATGCTACTTGGTCTTTACAGTTGCTCTATGTGGCCTAGAGTTGTTGGATGGTACTTTGGGTCATAAGGACAGCCTGATTTCATTGAGTTTTCCCTTGAGGATCAAAGCACCTCTCCTTTTTATCACAAACTTTGGTGTTTAGAAGTTGTGGAGTGTTTATAACACACACACACACACACAAACACCTTTGTATTGATAGACTTAATTATTTATATAAAAAAAAGTGTATATCCATAGCAAGGTTCTAAATCGCGGTATCGGCCTGCGTAACGGTCGCGGTCGCGTGTAACGGATATCGGGCGTATCGGTCA
>JAOTRH010199789.1:0-11283 GCA_034768845.1 Heliamphora exappendiculata | reverse complement strand
CGTTACTTGATCACGCAGCCACTCTCCACATTCGAGCAATTATTTGACGCCGGGGTTCAGATAGAGGATGCTATCCAGTCTGGGGATATTGAAAGAGCCAAGCCAAGCCAGAAACCACCAAGAAGGACCTTCCCTACAACCAACCAAAATCAATTCGGTGCTCGCTCAGGTGAGGTGAACCTTTTGAATCCTTCCACCCATCTAACGAATAACCTTCAACAGTCAAACAATGGCCAACAGCAACAAAAGCCCAGAAAGGTATTTACCCCCCTCAATATCTCGATGTCCACCGCCAAAAATTGACTCGTCGAGAAGGGGCTTCGCAAGCCATTGGACCCCATGCCTGTTCCTAATCCCCTACCGCCAAGGTTCAATGCCTCCCAATACTGCGCCTTTCACCAGGGCCACGAGCACCTAACTGACAAATGTTTGAGACTCCGGCACGAGATCCAAAACCTCATTGATAACAAGGTGATCCCACCACCATCTGCTACCCCAAAGCTGAATGTCACTACTAGTCCGCTCCCGAATCATGCCAGGCAAGCTGGAGTGAATTACATGTCTTTGGACGAATAAGAGGACCCAAGTCAGCATATCTATTCCGCACGACTGCCACGCCCTCATGTTTCAATAACCGAGGATCAAACAGCATGCTCGTTTGTGATGATTAGGGGGAGTCAAGATAGGATGGAGGAATAGAATGATAATGCCTGAGAATGGTATCGACCGCTAATCCAAGTTTACCAATAAGAGGAGGAGCACAACGAAGAAGACGATTGGCCATTAAATTATTCGGCCCGACACTATGGATTTGGCCACGTGCTTGATGGAATCACCCTTCTCCAACTTTTTAAGGAAGAGATACATGTCGACGAAATACAGTCCTATTGGCTGGTAAGGGTTGTGTTGAAATCTGACAGAGCCGAATGAACTAATTTCTGGGCCACTTAGGAACAATAGATAAATTTTATCGAGGAAGACATTTGGGAGGAAATCGATAATACCTGGGCTATAGAAGATGACGAAGAAAGTAAAGGAAGACTGGTGATCACTGATTTAAGTGATTTATGAGCATTCGAGAGCCCTCCACTTGTGAACGAGTTATGACAGGGTGGTAACACAATAACAGGATTATGAAATCTTGAGGAGGGTGTAGAACATCTCACCAGAAGTGGGCGACACTTCAAACCAGCCAAATGGAGAAGGGGCAGCCGAGTGAAAAAGAAAAAGAGAAAGAACAAGAAGAGGAAGAGGAAAATCCCGTATTGAAACAGCTGAAAAAGATGCAAGCCAACATTAGTATCTGGGGCTTATTGATGGCTTCACATAAGCACAAACAAGTTGTTTTGAAAGTTTTGAACAAGGCCAATGTTCCAGTAGAGGCCACCCCAGAGCAACTAGTTGGACTGATTCTATCGACGCTTGAACCAAAAGTCATTTCTTTCTCTGATAAGGATTTGCCTACTAAAGGAAGAAGTCACAACAAGCCGCTTCACATCACTGTCAAGTGCCTAAAAAAGTGGGTCCCAATAACCCTCATCGATAATAGGTCTGCTTTGAACGTTTGCCCGTTGAGAACGGCCGTGTGTTTAGGGATGAGGCCAGACCAGTTCACTCCCTGCAATCAAGGGATACGAGCCTATGACAACATAAGAAGGAACGTACTAGGATTGGTGTCATTCGTCGTTTCAATAGGACCTCTAGAGACGTTGGTTGAGTTTCACGTGCTACATGTACGGGCCTCCTTCAACATGCTGCTGGGCAGGTCGTGGCTGCATGACCCAAATGTCTAGGCGGTGCCATCCACCCTTCACTAAAAACTGAAATTGATAAAGAACGGGGCAGTCCTGACCATTCATGGAGAGGACAGTATTCACCCTCCGAAAGGAGGAGAGGGCATAACTCTACTAGAAGTTCAGCATAGTGAAGATGATGTGCTGCTCAGTGGTTTCCAGTTCGATGAAGCATACGCTGTTCAGACACTGATGAATGAAGAAGAAATGTATGTCAACCCACGAGCTTTAATGATGATGAGAAAAATCTCTTCTTTTCGGGCATGGGATTGGAACGTAAACTGCAGGAAATCTCAGAACCCATTCAGGTATTGCCAACTTCGCACCGTTTTGGTCTTGGGTATGAGCCAACGGAAGAAGATCTGGAAGGGCCAAGAAGGGGGTAAAAGGCTAATTATTCTGGGACACTCAATGGATACTAGGGGAAGATTTCCTGTATTGTGGTTTCCCAGAGACGTGGATCGACGAAGAAACCAATCAAAAGCTGCCTGGGTTGGAGATCTTTTTCTGCCACCAAATGTCTAACACAGAGGAGGAAGAAACAGTGGAAGGAGAGAAGGAAGAAAAGAAGGCTCAAGAAGAGGACTGGGCTGACAAGTTTGATGGAGCTGACCTGGGCGTGCTGTTCAATGAAAATATGGCTCAGTTGCGTATAACCAAATCGGACTGCTTCATGAGGGGCTTCGGCACACCGGCAAATTGCACCAAGCTCATTGTCGACGCGGCCACTAAGGAAGTAAAGAATTGGTCCATCGAGTCTTCTGACGCGCAGGTCATATATCCTGAGTCCAAGTTTGAGTCGAAGTCTGTAGTTGAAGGCACATCTGTTGATGCACCTCTTTCTGCTTTTACTACCGAGTTTGTAATTCCCCCTGTTTTTAATGAAATGAACAAGACTTCCGGTTACTCTGCTTTGTTTGATTTATTTCATATACTTTTCGACGATTTTGAATTTGATGGGGATATCCCCGAAGAAATAAAACTTTTAATAAAATGAGAAGAAAAAATGCGTGCCCAACCAATAATTGAAGAAACTTTGTCAATAAATCTAGGTAATGAAACTAACCCACAAAATGTTCAAATTGGTTCTTTTTTTATCCTTAGTTGAACAAGAACAATTAATAATTATATTAAAAGAATTCAAAGATGTGTTTGCATGGTCTTATGAGGATATGCCTAGAATTGATCCTGATGTTGTCTAGCACCACATCCCCCTATACCCTGATGCTAAATCGGTTAAGCAAAAATTGAGATGGATCTGGCCAGAATGGGCTCTGAAGATCAAAGAAGAGGCTGCTAAACAGATCAACGCTGGATTTCTAATGGTAACCGAGTATCCGAAATGGGTAGCCAATATCGTATCGATTTTAAAGAAGGACGATTGTATCCGAGTCTGCGTGGATTTTCGGGACCTCAATAAGGCCAGCCCAAAGGACGATTTTTTGCTACCGCACATCGACGTCCTAGTAGACAGTACAGCGGGGCATGCCTTGCTGTCGTTCATAGATAGCTTCTCCGGGTACAACCAGATTCTGATGGATCCTGAAGACAGAGAAAAGACGACATTCACCGCACTTTGGGGCACCTATTATTACCGTGTTATGCCATTTGGCCTGAAAAATGCAGGGGCAACCTCTCAAAGGGCTGCCACTGCCTTATTGCATGACATCATACACAAAGAAGTCGAAGTGTACGTGGACGAAATGATAGTCAAATCCAAGGATCGAAAAGGCCACATCACAGCTTTGCGAAAGTTCTTCGAGAGGATTCAAAAGTACAAAATGCGACTCAACCCACACAAATGTGCATTTGGAGTTACTGCCGAAAAGATGCTTGGGTTTATGATCACTCAACGGGGCATTGAAGTCGATCCTTTGAAGATTAAAACAATTTTGAAAATGCCTCATCCAAGGACCGAGCGAGAAGTCAGAGGTTTTCTATGTAAGATACTGTTTATCAGTCGGTTCATCACAAAGCTGACAACTACCTGCGAGCCGCTCTTTCGTCTGCTGAAAAAAGGGGTCGAATTCGAATGGGATTAGAAATGCCAAGTTGCCTTCGATGCTGTACGACAGTACCTACAAAACCCTCCTATTCTAGCTCCTCCCGAACTTGACAGGCCGCTGATCCTCTATTTGCCAGTGACTGATTCAGCTATGGGATGTATGCTTGCACAAGAAGGAGAAACCAGGATCGAAAAGGCCGTCTACTACTTAAGCAAGAAGATGACTTGGTCAGAAATACAATACACGCCGCTGGAAAATACATGCTGGGCCTTGGTTTGGGCTTCCCGAAAACTAAGGCACTACATGTTATCTTTCACATCATCTCTCGGATGGACCCGTTAAAGTATCTGTTCGAAAAGCTGGCGCTAACAGGAAGGCTAGCCCGATGGTTGTTGTTATTATCAGAACTTGATCTTCAATATGTCACCCGAAAGTCAGTCAATGGCAGAGCAGTAGTAGAATTTCTAGCCAACAACCAGTTGAAGGGGATGAAGATACAGAGTTTCAGTTTCCTGATGAACAACTGATGAAAGTCGGGGATGACAAATGGACTCTATATTTTGATGGCGCATCCAATCAATATGGCTATGGAATATGAGTCCTTCTTGTCACTCCCGATGAATCACATGTTCCGTTGTCCCTAAAACTCAATTTTGAAGTTACCAACAATCAAGTTGAGTATGAAGCATGTCTAGCTGGATTAAAGGAAGCCTTAGAACTAGGGGCAAAAAAGCTGGAAGTCGTCGGAGACTCAGCACTGGTAGTTTCACAAGCAAGCGGAGAATGGAAGGTCAGGGACTTAACCTTAATTCTCTACCATCAAGAACTAGAAATGCTGATACCATGCTTTGAATCGGTGATTTTCACTCATGTACCAAGACTGCAGAACAAGTTCGTTGATGCACTGGCCACCCTAGCATCTATGATTGACATACCACCCGGAGTTCATATGAGACCTTTGATAATTGAGCAAAAGAGGAAGCCAGCATATGAGATGACAGCCGCTATTGAAGAAAACACTGACAGACTTCCATGGTACTTTGACATTTAGAACTTCATAAAGAAAGGAGAATATCCCAAGTTCGCTAACAAAAAGGACAAAAGGGCAATACGACGACTATCCGCGCAGTTCATCCTTTACGGTGGTATACTGTACAAATGAAGACACTCTGGGGTTAATAAAATGTGCGTAAACACAAAAGGAGGTTAGGATCTGATGAAAGAAATACACGCAGGAGTTTGTGGGCCACACATGAGCGAAAATATGTTAGCTAAGAAGATCCTACGACAAGGGTAGTTTTGGATGACAATGGAGACTGATTGTATACAGTTTGTACGGAGGTGCCATAAATGCCAGATTCACGCAAACCTTATGCACGTTCCCCCGTCTTAGCTGTACAACCTGACATCACCATGGCCATTTTCAGTATGGGGCATCGATGTGATTGGCAGAGTACCACCGAAGGCATCCAATGGATATGAGTTTATCTTAGTGGCCATTGATTATTTCACTAAGTGGGTGGAAACAGCTTCTTACTCGATATTGAAGGCCTCCCATGTCGCTAAGTTTATCAAGAAAAACATCATTTGCCGATACGGGGTACCGCATGAAATTATCTCAGATAATGACTTACATTTTCAAGGAGAGGTTCTGGATCTTTTTAAGGAATACCGGATAATGGCTCATAAATCCTCGCCATATCGACCACTGACTAATGGAGCAGTCGAAGCAGAAAACAATAATATTAAGAACATTCTGCAAAAGATGATCAACTCACATAAAGATTGGCCGAAACATCTACCATTCGCACTTTGGGGATACTGAACGTTGATCAGAACTTCAACTGGAACTACGCCATACTCTCTAGTGTATGGGATGGAAGCCGTACTTCCCATCGATGTGAAAATCCCTTCATTGAGAGTACTGGTCGAGGCCAATATCTCAGAAACAGAATGGTAGAGGAACCAGATAAAAGAGTTGCTTTTGTTTGATGAAAGAAGACTGCAAGCCCTATTTCATGTACAAGGTTACCAAAGGAGGATCGCTCGGGCATTCAATAAGAAGGTCAAGACTCGGGACCTCAGAGAAGGAGATTTGGTTCTCAAAGAAATCAGAGCTCCCATCTTCGACCCAAGAGGCAAGTTCAAGCCAAACTGGTCCGGACCGTTTCTGATCAAAACCATCATGACTGGTGGTGCAGTCATTGTTATGGACTTAGATGACAATGTGTTCTCCACTCCAGTTAATCTTGATCAGCTCAAAAAATACTATCCCTGAGGTAAAAATAAGATAAAAATAAAAGCTTACTTAGTCGAAAATTGAAAAGGCAACTCAGGCAAAATTTAGAGCAGCCCGCAAGGCCGAAAACCCGAAAGGGCGACCTTGGCAAAAATTAGGACATCACAAAAAGAGAGTGCCAACACCCGAGCGAAAATTGAGCCCGAACTACGTCATGGCCTAATTCCATCTTTTCGAGATACGTAGGCAGTTCTTTTAAAGAAGTCCGACTACTTTCATTGTCTTTAACCATCTTTGAGTTTGAATAAGACCAATGCAAATTAATTTTTAAATTTTAATAATAAAGTCATTAAAACTTTGGATAAATTTAAACCATTTTAAACATAAAGTGGGAGTTTGTCATTACATCGATTAGAATTACAAAGTTTTAAATAAAAAGGAGGGGCACGCAAGTCCCAACTCTACAAACAAAATAAGGGAAAACTATGAAATTTTCGAAACAAAGCAAGAGGCCTCAAGTTCTTCTTTTTGCTGCTTGCGTTCCTTCTTCTTTATCTTGTTTCTCCCGATCCTGCATCAACCATGTCTTGTATTCAGCGGAAAGATCAGAGCATTGTGACTCATGCATCTCCATCATTGAACGGAATGGCCAGGCATCCTGATATGATGATAGAAACGGAGCCCGTAGTATGGATGAAAACCGACGGCTTCGAATGCTGGGGGAGATGATCTGATCACGACCAAACTGCCGCATGATTCGACAGGGGTAATAGAAGGTAGTCCGACACAAGCCGACCAGCATAACATCGGGGTGATCCATGGTGGTCAGTGTCATAGAAGGGATCCGCCACCAAAACCACTGCCAGGTAATGTCTGGGCCAGTCAGAGAAGAAATATACTGTCCCCAAGATACCTTAGTATCGCATATCTGGTAACGCGGACGGTAAAGGAAAGCAGCGGCATTGTGCCTGTCAGTGGGAGGCTTTTGCATAAGATTTATCTTCTCCATCAGCCAGATCTGTAATAAGAGTTAGAACAGTAAGAGAAAAGCTTTGCAGTATGGTAGAAAACTTGATACAGAGGAAGATGTTAAGCTCACCTGGAGAAGTAAAGGGCTGCCGGCAAATGTGGTGGTCTCGCCACAATGAACAGCGTCCAAACCCATCATTGTCTCGGCCAGAACCAGGGGCACAAAGTCTTTCCCCATCCACATTTGGCAAGCAATATCAACTAGGGCACAACTAACCCGGCCGTTAGAATGGATAAGAAAATACTGGGTAAGGAGGCAGAAGCAAAGTGCGTAACGACGACGCAGCTGAAAGTCAATATCGCTGAGGTCACAAGTAGGATGAAACCTCTCAATAAGCCACGGGATGTCAAGAAAGTCGCCTGAGGTTAAAAGAGAAGCCTCCATCCTGGATAGGCCACAAAATTGCATCACTTGCTGCCGAACCGAGAGAAAAGGGGTAGAAACGACGACAGAACTCCGTGGAGACAAATCCAAAATGGTAGCGAACTCCTCCGCAGTGGGGTAGAGTTCTTCAAGGCCAAATCGAAAGACATGGGACTGTGGATCTCATAGTTGAACAGCAGCCTTCAACAATGGTTCGTCGATCTGCACAACCATGAGATGAAATAAAGAGTTGATCCCAAAAGAACCAAAGTTCAGACGCTCGATGTGGGAGAATGCCTCAACCCATGAAGAGAGTGGGGTAGCCATTTGAGTGTAAGCAACAAAAAAGGGAGCCTTTAGGGCTGAGTTTATAAGGCAGTAAAGGCGGGAAACCAAAAATTTGGTGAAAGTTACATCCATTGTGGCGACCACCACCTTGCACTTGGCGATCGCCAACTTGAAAAAGCATAGTACAATGGCATCGTCGCTTTGACCAAGCGGCCGCCATGTTGGAGGTGGCAACCGCCATGTTAAAAGGATTCTATAGAAGTGTCCACCATGTTGAAATATGAAGGGAATATTCGGTTGGCAGTTTTTGTGGCTTGTGTAAAGTGTCGACATTCTTATTGTACATACAAGACAGTCTGAGCAGTAAACAAGAAAGAATCACGTAGCTGATGAACATAAAATGGTAAAATGACACGAAGGCCCAAAAATGCAATACAGTGTATCAAAATATAAACTGGGGCACCCAGGCCCAATAAACAGCAGATTGGGGCACGCAGGCCCATGGATCAAGTAAATGTATAAAAGTGTGTCAAGCCAGGGCACGCAGGCCCATCAAAAGTAATGTGTCAAAAAATAAACAAAACTGGGAGGGGGGAAGCTCTATCTCTCTCTCATGTATGTCTCGGGCAGACTCGACGAGAGGGGCTAGCCTCCTTCGAACTGTCGTCCTCAAAGAGCCGGTCAAAGTCATCACCATCGTCGCTGTCTGAAGAGGAAATAACTCTGGATCGGCTCCGAGCAAATTAGATCGACCCCCTGGAACGGGCTCGAGAAGACACCCAGGAACCACGGCCTCTAACCGGGGCTGGGGCAGGAGGCCCAACTGGAACCTGTGGAGGCACTACACCAGCGACCGGAGCTAGAGGCTGTTAAAAGAAAAGCAAGGCCCAGAGCAAGAATAAAGGCAGGAAAATGTAGAAAAACTGAAAAGAACACGTGAGCTACTTACAACGGGTACTGGCGTGAGAGCAATGCCGGCCGCCCGCATCGAGGCATCCATCTGCCAGACCATCACTCTCAGGCTGGTGACCATCAACATCGTCCGGCCCACCCATGCCTGATTAAACTATAGAAGGAAAGAGAAGAAGTCTGCCAGATAAATGAAGCAAAAAATGAAAGAAAGGAGTAAGGATAAGGAAATACCTGACTAATCTCCACTCTGAACTCAGAAACTGGCGGGTATAGAACAGAAAGGGAGAGAGGGAAGCCATAGGCCACAGTCTGGATCTCCCAGGGGATCTCCGGACGTATGACCCCTCCAGCTCCATCTCCGGGGGCAGCAGCTCCAGTAGCTCCAGCATAACACCGGCATCAGCAACCTCCGGTGCCTATCCTCGCCTCTTGCCGCCAAGGCCGGCCGGGCCAGGACCTAGGGGGTCCATCAGGTGCGCTCGTGCCCAGGCTGTGTAATCCCCCACCGCCACCAGTAGCTCTGACACGAGAGTCCCCACCGTCTCCAGAAGCAAGTCGACGCAGCTTATATGATCAGTCCGGCGCATGCAGGCTGGAGAAACCACTGGTATCCTGAAGTGATCAAGCCCGAGCGACTGATGGACAACTCACTCGCTGAGATAATACTCCCTACCAATTGGGCCCTCCAGCAGGATCCACCTAGAAGCGATATCCCTGCTGCGCATCAAATCAGCGCCGGCCCGATCCTCAGCTCCTTGCCAAGCATCCCAGTGAACCTGCAGTAATTCAAAGAACAGTGTATAGAAAACAGTAAGCAGTAAATACAGTACTGTATGACAGCCAGTGTACAGAATACAGTTATCAGTGTGCAGAATAAAAGCGTACAGTACAGGATGCAATACGATAAACACAGTAAAATGATACCTGGTTGGGGGTCAGCCGGTCGAGTGAGACCCGAAAATGGTCTATGTCTTTCCTTCCATCCTTCTTTCCCTTTAGCCCATGAGACCACCGGGCTGCTCGGGGAATAACCAGAGGGTCTGCTGCAGAGTTCGCCGGGACATGAAACCTAAGGAACTCGTAAGTCCACAGCTGCAATGAAGAATGCGTCAATAAGTAAATAATGGATAACAGGAGAATGGAAATAAATGAAAGAATGCAGAAACTAAATCATACCTCCCAATCCCTCCTGTATCCCCCAATGCTAAGCTCCTGAGGGAACCAGGTCAGCGTCCGCATGAATCCGTAGAGGTTGGCCAGAGCAGCTCCTCCTAAGTCGAATGAGGCAACCCAGTCCAAACGAGCAAGGGCGCCAAGGTAATGCAGATGAATGGTATTCTCCTTATTCGAAAACAAGGAGGTACCAAACATATACATCAAAAAGCCCCGGGCGACCCACTCGAAGTGGCGGGGCTCAAAGCAGTGGAAGTGGCGGAAGCGCTCGAAGAACCAGGTGTATCGAACCCGATCTCTATCCATCTAAGTAGGAACGACTCCGAGAAAATACAGCAGCGCATCAACGGAGCGACCGATGGTCGGATCAAACAGAATGGGTGCTCCTTCAACCCGTATACCGGTAATTAGTGCGAAGTCGAGAGGCGTTAGGGTAGCCTCAAAGGTGGTAAAATAGAAGGTATTGGTAGTATCCCGCCACCGCTCAGCTAAGGTCGTCAGTCAGACCCGATCATTTCTCGTCCTACCCAGTAAGGGTATGAATGAAGTAAAGCCGAAGGCATCAATAATGGCCCGGCTAGGAGCATGAAAGGTGTCATATCACTCCAATACCTCTCATGAGGCAGAACCTCCAAAACCTCTAACATAGCGGCCAGCCTGAAAAGAAGAAAACAAGCAGAAGATATATAAAAATATATATATATATATCAAGCAAAGTGCAGAAAATGTCTGAAAGCAAACCCTAGGTTCGTTTGTAAGTGACGACCCTTCGGTTCGTTCAAAAGCCCTAGGGAAAGACTAGACACCATAACCCTAGGTTCGTGTGTAAGTGATGACCCTTCGGTTCTTGCAAAAGTCCTAGAAAAAGATTAGGCACCCTAACCCTAGGTTCGTGTGTAAGTAACGACCAGTTCTTTCAAAAGTCCTAGAAAAAGACTAGGCACCCTAACCCTAGGTTCGTGTGTATGTGACGACCCTCTGGTTCTTTCAAGCTCTGATAAATCAGGCAAATCCTCCTACCCTAAGTTCATGTGTAAGTGATGACCCTTCGGTTCTTTCAAAAGTCTTAGAAAAAGACTAGACACCTTAACTCTAGGTTCATGTGTATGTGTCGACCCTTCGGTTCTTTCAATTCCTGATAAATCAGGCAAATCCTCTTACCTTAGGCTCGTGTGTATGTGACGACCCTTCGATTCTTTCAATCCCTGATAAATTAGGCAAATTCTGCTACCCTAGGTTCGTGTGTAAGTGACGACCCTTCAGTTCTCTTGAAAGTCCTAGGAAAAGACTAGGCACCCTAACCCTAGGTTCGTGGGTAAGTGACGACCCTTCGGTTCTTTCAAAAGTCCTAGAAAAAGACTAGGCACCTTAACCCTAGGTTCGTGTGTATGTGATGACCCTATGGTTCTTTCAAGCCTTGATAAATCAGGAAAATCCTCCTACCCTAGGTTCGTGTGTATGTGACGACCCTCCGGTTCT
>JAOTRH010199768.1:0-11284 GCA_034768845.1 Heliamphora exappendiculata | reverse complement strand
CCAATTGAATGGCCAATTCAATTGCAATTGAATTCTGCTATTGAATTTTGAAATTCAATGGCCAATGAATTCACAGATTCCAACACTAACATCCTCAAAAGCCACCTCACCCTCCCCTCTCCCGTATTCAGTGTCACGAGTTGCCTATTCTCATGGGCACTAGTTCCGCTGCGCCATGAAACGTCGCATCGTAGCACTCAAGAATGAAGGGGAAAAATAAATTACCAATCTTCCCAATGGTACTCTTTGAACTCTTACACAACTAACCCACCATAGAGCATCATCCTCAAAACAAAATCATTGGTCCATAATTACCACTAAAAGCTGATTAGGACCAGCCACCTCACTAAAACAAGTTATATGCTACCAACTCAGTGATAATAGATGAATAGCCACTCACAAGCATCACCTCCTAAGGAAGTTACCATCAAGTTGAAGAAAACCTATGTTACATGAAGTTTTCTAAGTGAATTAAATGCCCGTGTCAGACATTTGACAATTAGATAAGGATATAGAATATGTACCCGATATTTTTACGTGGGTATTTGCTAGAAAGCACATTTAATAGCTTAAATTTACTCTAAAATTATGCATAAACTATCATCTTATCATGAAATGCAATATGAAAACTTGTAAATATCATTTATTCTTAAAAAATATATACGAAAGAAGGAATATGAATATTTTGCCGTGTTCAAGTATCCTTAACATGAAAATTACATGAAACCAACACTTAAACATATACATACTGTAACCAAAGCCCCCTAGCATAGAACATAACTACATTAATACTACTAATGACAAAATTCACAAGGTAAATCATAGCCATAAGTTGGTAATGTATACATAATCATAAAAATTAATAATAAGAAATCCCACTCTCTAGGTCATATTTTCCTTCTCTCCTCAAAAAGCAAGATAGAAATTCACAAGAGAACTAGCTTCCAGATTACAATATGCAAATTGGCAAAAATATCAACCAAATATGCTTATATGACTTCTCTACATGTATTCATAGTTTCATACACAGTTTCCGCCAACTGCAAAAACAAAACCAACAATTAATGATTGATCCTAAACAAATAAGAAATAAATATATCCAGTAAAATTTAATAAAAAAGGTGATTAATTTCAATATATAAATGCATAAAGGGCGCAACTAGAAATTCAAAATTTATTGATTCCTTGAATATGAGAAGCTAAAACTAGAGGTTAAGAAGAGCCATACCATTATCCACTTGAACTCGGCCTAATCCCACTCGACCCAGGGCGATTCATCTCCACCAGATCTAAGTCGCCAACTCTACGCATCCTCTCATACCCACCACCCGATTTCGGTCGCCCGTCTTCCACGTACCCATTTGGCGACCCGAACGGCCCCTGCCGGTGACCTCCAAACTCCCTGGACCGGACTCCCTGTTGCCTCTGGACCTCTGGCCCGGGCTTTTCCTCCCAGCCCATGAACCCCAGTCGAAGATGAGGTGGAACGAACCGGTCCGGCTTCGACGACGGCGAGAGCGACGGCGAGAACTCCTTCGGCTTTGGCAACGTCAAAGGAGAGATAGCCAAAGACTGTCCCGACCCGGTTCGGCCGAGTGAACGGAGAGATATGGCAACCGGTTCGAAGCGCGTTTGATCCGGCTGCGAAAGTGGTGGTTGGTGGTGGTGCGATGGCGGTGGTGGCGGTTGAGGTTGTGGTATTTGTGGCGGAGGGAGGGGGGTTTGAGAGATGGGCTTTGGAGAGGGGCGGCTCAGGACGAGCATATTGCCATGGATGCGAGAATTGGAAATAATGGTTTTGATGGGACTGCTGAGAGAAGAAGCGGACGGGGACGAAGAGGAGGAGGAGGAGGGGTGGTTCTTGTGGGTGGGATTGGTGATTTTCTTCTCGTAGATATCGTTGAAGTTAAGGGAGGCGTACTTGTTGGCCCTACTTGCCATCAACCACAACCACCACCACCGCTGTGGACGGAGGAGGAGCGGAAAGTCGAGAGAAATAAAGGGAGGGCGGAGAGAAAGGGATGTCTGATTTGGATCTGAACGTGAGCCGTTTCGCGTCTGGGACTCTCTGTACTACCGGTCGTGTCCACATTCCTCACTTCATTTTTTTATTTTTTTTGGAATGACAATGGACGGGACAGCTGAGCAAGCAGGTGGATTCTTCTATCCCCATACCGCTTACTATTAAGGTACGGTTGAGAAAAAAATAGTACGTAAATTACATTTATCTCTTATAAGGTTTTTGATAAATATAGTAAGTTCCTTCATATTTCGTGAAATTATATTGACCTCTCCTCCGTTTTTAATGGGGGCATTAAACTCTTCATATTGTTATCTTGTCATTTAAAAAATTAATGAATTTGACTACATGGTTTTGCATAACATAGATAATTCTTATTTTACCTTCTTATATCTTTAGATTTATATGTTGCCTTTTATAAGAATGAACAAATTATAAAAATACCCTTATTACATTGTCAATAAATACAAGGTCGGGCACTTGAATACACAGTCCACTGCTCTCTCTCTCTCTTTCTCTTCCAAGTAAGTTCTCTCTCTTTCCTTCTCTCTTTCTCTCAATGGTATAAAGTTATAAATTTTGTAAATATTCTATATTGTTGATAAAATATTAATTCACTTATTTTATGGCTAAAATTATAAGAATGTCGGCTTCAAACACTATGGGAAGCAATCAAAATCAAACTTTATCTCATGTTCAAAAATAAGACTTGCAAATGTAGACAAAGAGCTTCTCTAAAAATATCAAAATCATATCCAAATTGAGCACGGTTATATTATGTTTGTCACAGTTGAGCATGCAACTTTTGAGAGCGGTGTACCCCAATAAATTCTTACACAATGGCAGAAGGTGATCTATCAACCCAACGAAGTCATTATAATGGATCAGATGGTAATGAGAAAACTCTAGATACTATTGATGGAAGAATCTATGCAAACTTGCAGGTTGTTGATGGGAACTTGGGGTGATAAAAGTGTTTATAGTAGCATGCATGTTATTGTCTAATTTGGCCCTGGTAGTTGTCGTAACATCACCACTTAAATGAATAATATGCGATGGAAATGCAACAAGTGGTTAGTGATTGGTAGTTGCTGTGGCCCTTTTTTTGTAATAGCCTTTTTTGTAATAGCCTTGAACTTGGGTAAATCGAGTGAGATTCATATCCACAAAAATATATATATCCACAAATATTGGCAGTATATAACTAAGCTTCCCATGAATTTTCACCTAACAAAAAATAAAAAGGTGAGAATGTTTATAGTAATGATGCATTTGTGTTATCTAAGAAAAAAAAGATAGGAGCATTGTGAGTATTCTGTCCAAAAAAAAAAACCAAAAACATGCCATATCCATCTATTTTCCCTAACCTTCTAAGAAAGTTCTGCCCCTTGATGAGCTACCGCCCAAGCTTCTTCGTAATCCCCGGCCTCTAGATGAGCTCCTGCCCAACCCCTTGCCTCTAGAAGAGCTCCTGCCCAACCTATGCCCCTAGATGAGCTACTTTCCAACCTCCTGCCTTTGGAAGAACTCCTTCCCAACCCCCTGTCTCTGGCTCTTACAGTTCCAAAAGGGGTGACAGCATCCTCTTGTGTGACAGATTAAGAAGGTTGTGTAATTGGATGTTCCTGTAAATATATACCAAAATTAGTCAAATTTATATCCAAATCTATTTAAGATGTACTTAATCCAAAAAACTAAAAACAAGACTTGTTGTTCGCTTGTTGAGTTCTTTTTTCTGACAGAAGCTCTTTAGCAAGATCTTTTGCTGTGGCCAAAATCCTTACACATAGAACACCTCAGAGTTTGTGATCTTCTTAGCATACTACTTCCACTTGTAGCTTCGTGAGCTTCCTTCTTTCGATTTTTCCTTAGCCTCTTAGGCAATCTATGAAAAGGTGGTGGTTGTACCTCGTCACCACCAACAAACTCTTACATCCTTTGATCCAATATAGGATGGATAATTCCCCCATAGGCTCTCAAGTAGGCATCCTTTTTAAAGAAAGGATGACAATACTCTTCAACATTATCTCTTCTATGAGTGATTACAGCAGTGGCATGCCTACATAGAATGCCAGAAGGCCCTTTTAGGTGGCAGCCATCAACACCAATAAAAAGGCCTACAACCTGAGGTAAATCCAGTCTTGGTGGATTCAAATGCTATGAAAAATCTTTTGAAATTGGATTGCTGTCAATAGAAATTCTGTCACATTATATCTTCCTAAGACTTCCTAGATTACTTTTTCTCACTTCATTAGCATAGGTTGATAGTAGTGAGTAAGACTTATTATGATTTCCCTCAATTTCATCCAAAGCCTTCCTCTTAGCTCTATAAAGCTTCATTCTTGAAGTTTCAATTAAATACTTTTGGTTTAATTGAACTTGCATAACGTCCAAAGATATCGTAGGATTTGCCTTTAAGCATGTACCTAATTCTTTGGCAATCCACTTGGAGTTAGCTTCAAAACTAGTGGAAGAGGTTACACATGTATGCTCTACATTGTAAAATTTAATTTTATAGGTAATTCCATCTAGAAGAGGAGATGCATGAATTCTCCAAGAGTAGCCCTTAGATGCACAATGACAAGTAACTCTTGACTTTTCATTTTAATCTCTAATGATTTGGCAATCTTGTTGAATAGTATACTCTTTCAAAACTTCCTTAAATTTGTACATATCTCCAAATAGCATACCCATTTTGAGTTTAATCTTACCATTACTCTGTTGATGATATTTATATCCAAACTTACTAGAGTCCAACCTTTTAGCCATAGAACCCTTAGAATGTGTGCCAGAATCTGATTTGGACTCAATTTCACCGTCATCACTACGATGCTCTTGTTCTTCATCTTCATCTTCCCTTCCATTTTCCCTTTCATCTTCATCTTTTATCTCCATCTTCATTTGTATTTTCACATTTAAACCAAGCATATTCAACATTTTCATCATCACTATCATTACTATGCTCATTATCTTCATCACCCAAATCCTTAACATCATCATAACTAAACGCATCTCATGGTAAACACTCATATTCACTATCATTCCCAACATCAGTAGGTGCATTTTCTGGTGGTGCTACAGACGCAATAAGTCCAACATGAGCTATAGGACCATCCACTTCATTCACCTCAACAAATACTTCAATTAAACATGTTACAGCATTAAACTTAAACATGTTCTGGCATTGAACTTAAATATGTCTAGGACATCTAAATTACAACCCACAACCATTCTCTCAGTACTTCCTAGTATACCACAAAATAGTGTAATTGTTAATTCTCTATCCAAGGGTAGGTAAGATAATACCTCTTGGGCTACATCATCTAACAAATCAATATAACTATATCTATCTGGATTCACATTCAAAATCTTATTGAATTTTCCACCAAAATGCACATTTATCTCGAAAAAAGAACATCCATAACTATAAATAAAAGTAAAAAGGTTAAAAGAGAAAGGAGATAAACTATTCTTCTACTCTAGACTCGTCTTGCGATGAAATAGCAAAGAGAAGAGAAGGCACAATGAGATAGAAAAAAAGTCACACACCTACATAAATCAGAATGGGAGACCGAAAATACTGCCTCAAAGAGAATGGTTGTTGACGAAGGCCTCTTCGATAAGATCAATGGTGTTACTCTCAGTCTTCTCGAAGCTCAATGGTGTTACTCTTAGTCTGATCGAAGATCAAAGGTGTTACTCTCAGTCTAATCGAATAACAAAGCTCCCTTCTTCAACGATATCCCCTCCATTTTTTTCCTCTCAGAAGCTAGCGTTTCTCTCAAGCTCACAAGCTCCTTTGTTCAACCATTTCACCTCCAGTTTTCCATCTTTGAAGCAATTGATGAGATTTCACCAACCTCGAGTGTACACACCGAAGCCACCGATCTTCACCGTCCACGTTTCCTTCTTCTTCGGTAAATGAAAAGGGTAATTTGGACATACAATTTTTTTTACCAACAGCGATAGAGTTAAATCGCTAAATTTATAATTGATGTAAACCGCGTTAGGATAACAACACTGGTGAAGATCAGTATAATTTAAAAAAGCAGAGGGGATCTGATTGTATTTGTCAAATATTTTAAATGAGGTAAGTATAATTTATTTAAAAATAATTAAAAAAATAGCAAGAATTGGGTCATAGTGGGAGAATATTTTCCCTTTAACAATGAAGTAATAAGATAATAAAATAATAATATTAATTAATTAATTAGAATTAAAATAAAAAATAAAATTATAAAGTATAAAATAAATATAATATTTTTATAAGTTAGTTTTGTTATATTGTTAATAAATAAATTTTATATACATATTTATATACAAAATATATTTAATTCATCTAAGCAAGTGTAAGACTAAAGAAATCATAAAAAAAAATACAAACACCGTCTTGCTCGTTATTTAATATGGACGAAAAAAACCCTTATAAAGTAGAAGGATGCAAGTTAGGGTGAGAAAAAAAAATTACCATTTTTATAATTTTTTTTCTTTTTAACAGAGAATCTTTGTTAATCATTGTCGTGACCATTGCATCAGGACTTCTGATGTTACTGTAGCAGCATTTCAGACGTTATGTTATTTTCAATATTTCATGTCAATTGGTTGCGATTAATATATGTATTCGATCTTATTTATATAAATATTAATATATTTTATACTGATAATTATACATTTTCTATCTATTGTTTGTTGCCCAATAAATAATTGTTAAAATTTTTTATTTTATATTATTCTTCATCTTCTCATTAAAAAATAGTTTAATATTTTTATTATATAGTAATATTTGTAAAAATTGATAAATTTCACCTTCAAAATTTTATTAATATTAAAAAAATATTATTAAATTATTATCCAAGAGGTGGTGAATAGCACAATTTAATTAATAATACTTCTTTCTTCTATAATTAAGAATACTTCTTTCTTCTTTATTTATTAATTTTATATCGCCTAGCATTTCTGACAAGTACATCTAACTACCTGAATTTGGAGATTGCATCCTCTCCCCTGAGTGGGTGCTCTATGGGGATTGGGTCCCATGTCTGAGCTTAAAATTGATTTAATCAGGATTTTAAAAGATAAACCAAATCGCTTATTATATTAAATTCATTAAGTAAATAATTTTTATAAAAAAATTAAATTAATTAAATATTTATATTCATATAATGCAAATATATTTTTTTAACAGTTTATTCTCAAAATATTATAATTTAATTAATTTTCTAAAAATAAATATACTAACTGGGTTATTTTTGTCTTCTATTTATACATATTTTATGTAGAATATTTTTTACTACATAATTATATAAGAGTACCATATAAACAATGCCGCATGATACTCTAAATAATTTTTCTTTCATTTATAATTTTACTTTATTTCTGGCAATAATATTAAGTTATTGATGAATAATATGGAATTTTAAAATAATAAATTATAAATATGCATGGGTGTAATTTTCTTATAAGATTATGGTTAACATCTAAAACTAAAAGGTTTCAAACATGATGCATTAAATGCTATCTGCATCTTTAAGGAATTAAAATTTAAGTACAAGATTATTTAATTAAGAGAATATTGCAGAGAGAGATATCATTTACCCTTATCATTTCTGTGTATATTGTATTCAACTTTTAATACATTTCATTTGGTAAATAGTTTAAAGTTTAAAGTTTGATTTTTTATTTTTTAATTTAAAATTTAAAAAATTAAAAAGTTTTATTTGAAAATTCAACAACTTTTAACCTTTTAGCTATTTTATTTTTTTTACGTACAATAATTTTATATATTTTTTAAAAATATCATAATTTTGCTTATATATATTCGTTTTTTTATAAAAATTATATTTTTAGAATTTACTCATCAAATTTATCAAACAAGATCATATGAAATATAAAATTATGTAAAAATAAATTTTTAAAAATTATAATAATTTTTTTATAACTTAAAACTCTTTTGATTTAAGGTCACTTTAAGTTCAATTTTTTTAACATATTATCTTCTAACTTAAAATCACCTTCACTAAATAAATTATTTATTTATTTAGTTTAGAACAATTTTAAACAAAAAAACCTAACTTAAAATTAAGTTACAAAAGGAGGATAGTCTCTCTCTCTCTCTATCTCTCTCTCTCTCTATATATATATATATATATATATAGTGATTAAATTATTAATCAATGTCCCCTTTCTGTCTCCTGTTCGGTTCCACTACTCCAATCTCATTCGCTCTTTATCTGTCTTAACAAATATTTTGAATAATGAAGTACTGATTATTTTATAAATATAGTATGCTACCTTTACCGGCTTATGTCGAAGGCCCACCTTGTTTGAAACCTAAATTAGAGTAAGAAAAAAAAGAATAGAAATAATTAGTAAAAATTATTTTAAAAATAATAATTATGAAGCGATATGTATCTAATATTTTTTTATATTAGCCGGTACCATACGGTATTATTCTTATTATTCAATATCGATCGATGTTAAAGGATACTAGTTGCGAATATTTGTTTAGTAGAAAATTGATACACTAATTATGAAAATGTCGATAGGTATCAATTAATACGGACAATACCGTGGGCATCTTTTTGTCGATAAACCATTCATAGTCCTCCCGATAGGCTATGTATGATTTATTTGCATCTAACTCAAAATAATTTTTTTCATTTAATTTTTCATTTTTAACAATTTCTCTTATTGTTTGTGTACAATGGTGATTCTATACATATGATGAGAACGAGAAAAATTAGCTCTTTGTAATATTTTTCCTGGTTGGATTATTCTTACACAAGTATAAAAAGGTAAGACTACCCAACGAGCTTATACCGAAAAGCCCCTCCAATACTTAAGTTAGTATTTAATATGCTCGAAATGGTGAGAAGCTCTTGATGAAGAGTTTACTAGGTATTTTTGTAGAGTTTCTGTAAGTAATTGTTTATCTGTTACCTTGAGTTGCATGATTCCCTATTTATAGTGCATCTCGGCTCTCCTTTTGGCGCGAAAGCTTCATCTCTATCAGGCTCGGCCTTAGCAGTTCCTTGACAGAAGGTTCCCCTTCCTATTTGCACCTAGTTTGGATCACATTCTCCTGGGATAGCTATTTACAGGGGTATTTGGGGTAACCACAACTATCATTAATGCAGAAAAGTACGAACACACTACCTTCATTAATGTTCTTACCTTGACCATGCATCTTTCATAAATGCTCTCTGCTTGGCTATGTTTATGACGCCTCGAATCCCAGGGTCATCAAGGATACAATATTAAAAATTAATGTTATGCTTAAATAAGAATCAAAAGGTCATTCTCATTCAAAAGTAACACTAAGGTTTTTTTTTTTTTTTACAATCTAAGGTTACGGAAGTTTGAAAACTCTTAGCTCAACTATTACATATCATCTAGGACAAATATCTAAAAGCCAAACGATAGTGCCAAAAAGACATGTCGTGCTCCTTTTCGTCCCTCTCGAACTCTACAAATCCACGTACCCTTCACGGTTATACTCTATCGCGCTCTCTTTTTTCTCATTACCTAGCATGGCATGGCATGCCATGAGTTATGACACCCAAAAAGAAACTCTAAAACCCTACCGTTCTAACTTAAGCATTTCACCAAACATAGGATGCAGATAAGATGTATCAAGTATAACAATAAATGATGAAATGTATAATGCATGAGACCCGACCACAAGGACACAAACCAACGGATCCATTGCATAAATATCCATAAGATAAGACTTTATTTGCAACTAAACATCAAAGCCATCACAATTAACTTTCGTTATGAAATAATGACCACATCGCCTAGTGTTGTGACACGATTGTTTCATTCAAGTTACAACATCGTGGAGTTGTGGAGTTATGATATAACTCTGAATGTCCACCCAAAGTGTCATTAATGTATTCATTGACATCAGTCCAAAGTCTTATACTCGGCGCATCAATCTCAAGTTCATCGAAAAGCAACCCCCATTCAAAAAAGTATGCACCAATACATTCTTATATGCTATGTTCCCATAAGATATGTTCCAATACGCAACAGGTTTTAGGAACACGGTTTAAGATATAGTATGACTCAAGACATATACATGGTGCAACTATAACCTAATTAAGGAAATAATCACCCTCATGACATGAACTATGAGTGAGTTATAACCAACAGCCCTAATATGCTTTCAAGATTTATTCTAGCATGTGTTCAACCAATACTTCTGTTCATACATCCCAAAAGGCATTAAGGATATAGAATGAACGAAACAATGCAAAAAAGGCTTGACATTCACTTCATATTTAACACAATGAACAGTACCGTGAACAGCAACAGAGAACATGCAATCTGCTCATATGCGAATAAAATACTATTTCAACTTCAAATGATATGATTGTTTGGCAACAAAAAGTTCAGGATGTTATAAAAAAATTTCATGAAGAATACTTTTTTCAAAATCCAAGTAAAAACAATGGTTTTAGCCTTCCCAAGTAAAGGTGACAACTTCATAAAAAATTGGGCAGTTATTTTCTATGTTGCTCAAAGATTTTTTCAACCTATGAAACGGTGTCTAAACTTTGTAAAAATTCGCAAGCTGCTAAAACACGATGTTAGGAAAAACTTTCATTAAGAAGCCTATTTTACAAAATGAACATAAAATAGGGTTTTACCCGTTAAAACATTGATGTGCCAAAATTTGGACGAGTTTGGGAGAATTTAATTTTCTCAAAAATCGTCTAATTAAAATGCTTCAAATAATTTTTACATGAAATATAACATTCATATCTAACTCTAGACATAAATATGAGGTCAAAGAGATTTTTTTAGAATTAAATAAAATTTTTAAAATTTAGGTTTTACTGTAGCTATGAAAATCCTAAAGATGACTTTTTAAAATCAAGCAAGCCTACCTCTTTTTCTAAGGCAAAAGATTTACTTTTTCTACCATGGTTAACATATATCATCATTTTATATCTCAACAAATTCAAGGAAATCACATATTCACAAGTCAACAAATCAAGCAAAAAGTCATCACTAAAAACTTCAAGGCTCAACTAAGGATTCCTAGACTCCTCTTGTTCATTCCAAGTCTTGTTTCAATTATGTTCTTGATTTAAGTTCTTTAAAGAATATAGATAAAAAGAGAGTTTTGAGTAAAGAATGGAGAGGTTAAGGAATGGACTTAAGCTTTTGTTTGGAGGCAAACCAACGCCAAAATAAAATATCTACATACTCGGTGATCTAGAAAATACATCTTTATTAACTTTCAACAATTACAATAAT
>JAOTRH010199757.1:0-11284 GCA_034768845.1 Heliamphora exappendiculata | reverse complement strand
ATCTAATCAATATACCGAAAGAATTACATATACCGCATTCACTTCCCAAAAGGTCATTCTATAAAAGAATGTAATTCCATCAAAATGATTCAAAAATGGTCTCCACGACCCAGCTTCTCATTCGATGACTTTCTTTCCACTATCACTTGAAATGGGTTAAACAACATGAGCCGAAACTCGTAGGAAAAAGGCTAAATATGAACAAATGCACATGCGAGGATGATTATGTGAATGCACAACAAGTTTTCATTCAAAACTAATTCCACTTTTCTACCAAATTCCAATTCACATAACCGGTTTTTCCCTTGCAAAACCAACACCATTTACACACACAAACCATAGTTTAGTTTTTTTTAATTCTCCATCATTTCAACCACCTCAAGATTACCATGACTCCACATTTCAATTCATTCCACATTACAACCGTTATCAAGGTTTCCTGATTCTCAATTCCATCAGCCACTTCAAGGTTTTGTAAACACAATTCATTCCTTGATTTAATTTAGCACCAAAGTCGGACGGTACCTATACACCCAGGCTTAGTTATCACAATTGGACCACGCAAGGGCTGATGGATAAATACTCATTCTATTGCCCGACACGGAGAGTACACGTTTTTAGTTTCTCTCAGAAATATCGATGGGTAGGCCGCCTGGAGCACGCTTTTACGAGGATAAACTCGATGGAAGGGCCTATCATACATTGTGCAAGTTTTCGGTCTTTCACCGAGGAGCTACTCGATGCCAACTTAATTATTCAATCAAATCACACAGTACCTTAATTAGATCATTTACATTTAAATTAGCATGAGTCCAACCATCACCAAGTTTCTCTTATCAAACCCAACACGATTAGGATTTTAATTCTCAACAAATTCAAATATTTCCATAGTTCATATATTTGAATCAACATAGTTAAAATCCAAATACAACATCTCACATTATTGCTCACATTCATTAAACCCATTACTCCATCATTTTCACATATCCTCCATTTCGTGAAACTAATTTACAAATGGATTAATACAACCCCCAATTTATCCAAAGTTAAATCAATTTCATTATTTAAGTCCATCAACCGAAATCCCTCCAAACTTTCATGGTTTTAACTCAAATCAAACCCTAATTTTTCAAATCACAATTTAAAGGTCCTCCAAAGGTAATATCAAGATAGAATTACCATAAATCATTCAAAATACAAGGTTCAACATTCTTTAACTCCAAACCCTAACCTAGGGTTTAAAAAATATAGAATTTTCATGCTTTCATGTATAAACTAGAAAATATTCATAGATAGTCATAGATCTTGCCTCTTAGATGTCCAAATCACAAGGATCAAGGCTTTGGCAAGTTTCAACCAAGTAAATCACCAACCAAGAGATGTAATAACGAAGCTTCCCGCGTAGATCGTTCTTCCAACGCGTACAATCGAGAGGAGAGCGAGCAATGGCCTCCAATGAGGGTTGGGGAGCTCAAGGGTGGGTTCCAATGAAGTTTCTAGGGTTAGGGTTTTAAGGTAGAGAGAGGGAGAGATGAGAGAAATGAGAGAAACAAGCCTCAATCCCAAACTTAAAGTTCCTCTCTGTCACAGACCGTTCGATCGGTCCCAAGACCGATCGATAGGTTTCCCGCTGACCGATCGAGCGGTCTCTCACTAGAAGGTGTTCCAAGGAAAGAAAACATATGAGGTTCAAATTTTTATTTTAACGCCTCAAGGCCCATCCAAATAACCCACAATAATTATTCTCATAAATTATCAAGCATATAAGTATCACAAATAATTATTACCATGATTAAATTTTAACTCTCTCAAACAATTAAAACTTGACGATTTTCCACCGAAAATATCACAATAAGGCTCAATTAATCTTTACAAATTAAAAGTGACTCGGTCCCCACATGTCACATCTGACTTATGTTCTAATAAGTATACCCAAGTATATCGAGAATGATTATTAATAAAGATCGCATAATACTGATGGCCAGATAAAGCAGTAACAGGGGGAAGACCCTACACATCAGAATGAATAAGATCGAAAGAACGTGAGATAGTGCATGTGAGGGATGTAACTGGTGCAAGTAAGTTTAGAATGTTCAAAAATCAAACGTTATAATCTGAACAAGCTTTATTTAATGAAGGAAACACCAAACATAAATATTAAAAATTTGCATATCCTAAACGCGCATCCCATAAATTCAAGGTTTGAGGTGAGAAATTAAAAGAACTAGATGTTGGCAAGACGGAATCTTGAAGGCTCAAAATCGAAGGAGAGGATGGTGGTGGCTCTCCAAAATAGTACAACCCATCACGCTCATAGCCCTGTCAAAAATCTTCTTCGAATTTAGGTTCTGAAGGAAACAATGAGTGCTTAGGAAAGTGGTAGCGCAATTAAGTTTTTTAGCAAGACGACTAACAGATAAAATATTAAAAGCAAAGTTAAGGACATGGAGGACAAAAGTAAGGGTAATAGTCTAGGCTAAACACGCATCATCCTTATGATGGATATTTGATGTAGAACTATCCGTAGACAAACATTTGATGAGCAGGGATGACAGGGGAAACAAAAAGGGACAACTTACCAGTCATATGATTGTTGGTTCCATAATCCATAACCCAAGTAGGTTTCTTAAACCGAATATGAAAAGCAGAAAGGGTACATGTGGAAAGTGTAACAGTGGGAGTTGAAGAGATGCTTTAAACACTGGCAGTAAGTGAGCCAATTTGCTCCTTAAGTTGACCAATTTGAGACTGAAGATGACTCAAATTAGAGAGAGCATGAGATTCAGAATGTCCAATGGTTTCAACAATAACAGTAATGTGAGAAGAATGTGATCCAAAATTGGAACTAGAGGCACAATTTCGAGTAAACCGTTGTTTCATCTCCGGGTGAAGTTTGAAACAACGAGCTTTAGTGTGCTTTCACCACGTTGATAACAGACAACCTTTCCATTTGAGGAGCGAGAGCCAGAGCTAGCAACAAGTGCCATCTAATGAGTCATAGTAGTAGGCTCAGAGACAGGAGGAGGAGTAGGCTGGACAAGTCGGCAACAACGCTTCTTACTATCAATAGTAGCAAAAGTCTTGTATAAGGATGTCATGGGAGATGTGTTCAAATTTTGAATATGAAGAGACTCGAATTTAGGTTTCAAACCCATCAAGAACTGATATGTATATTGATGAGTAAGCCTTTTTAGTCATGAGAGACGCAAATTCAACCGGGACTTACTCAAGAGCTCATATTGGGCCAACTCCTCCCTACAAGACTGCAAGTATCCAAAATATTCTACAACTAAGAGTCCTAAGGCCTCTTGAGAAGCATGAGAAATATCCTAATATAACTCAAAGATGCGGACATCATTATAAGCGTGAGCATACATTTGAGTCAAAAAGTTTGCCACAAATGAGGGACAATATCATGATGCATGAACATGTTGTACATTTGTTCCTCTATAGATTTGAAAAACCAACCCAATATAGTACAATTGTCAATATCCCATTGAGCACGCTTAGGACATCTGGTGGTTGTTTCTCAGTCTCTATAAGCCAGTTAGATTTTTCTTTTTTGTCAAGGTAAATGCAAAGAGATCGGCTCCATGTAGAAAGTTTTTTTCCATTCAGTAGAACACTGGTAATCCGATGAGCAGGGACATGTTGAGAAATGAAAAACTCTGATTAGAATGACTTAGGGACACCTTTTCCCCTGGATTCAGCAGTATTATGTTGAAAGGAAAGAAAACCACAGAGATATGGACAAAAAAGGCTGGAGATATAGCAGAACCAGAAATATCGCTATCGAAAAAACACCGGTAACACCAAACAAATATAAAGAACAAAGATTTACCACAGCTACCATGTCAAGGGAACCACATAATCTACTAACCAGGGAAGTTGATTGAACCAAAGACTGATCAAAAAGGGGAAAGAGAAAGTCACGACGTTGTGGTGGTCGCCGATGGTAGAAGGTGTGGTCGATGGCATTGGTGGTCGACGACGTTGGTGGTTGATGGCGTTGATGGTTGCATGGGCAAGGTCAAGTAAACTTTTTGAATTCGCGAACTAGGGGTTTGTAGTTCGTGGTTGTGCAAACTAAGGTTTATGGCTTTGTAGAGATTAGGAGTAGATGAAGGGGGGGTCGGCAACTAGGGTTTGGTGGTTGAGGATGATGGTTTTCAGTGACCAGACAAAGGGGGTCGACGAACTATGGTTCATTGGGTTGAGAATGATGTTTTTTTTTTTTTTTACGAAAGATCGAATCAGATACCAAAAAGAATGTTTGTAGGTAATAGTTTACCTTCAAGGAGAGATGGCCTATGTATTTAGGCCAAGAAAGTAAATCTTAATAAGAAAAGAAAAAGTAAACTAAAGGCAAACAAAAAGAATGTAGAATCAATTCCAACATCATTGCCCTTTCTCTAGGAACCTCCTCGCTTGGCTACGAGGAAGGATTAGTCTCAAAATCAACACTACCAAAACAGGAAGAAGAATATTGACTATTGTCCAAAAGGTGATCCAATGTTCACATCTCATGCCTCAAAATGGGATGAACCTATCATTCCCAGTTTATCAAGTGTATGGATTGTATAAGGTAATCATCATTATAAGTTCGATCACATCTCATGAGTGATTTTTCTATTGCTATCTCCACTGCATTTCTGTTATCAGTGACTTCTATACTCCATAGATCCAAGCATCAAACATCTATCGATTGAAAATTTCATTTTTTCTTATTGCATTTATCCTCCTGGAAAAAGTCTTAATTCTTCTGTTACATGGAAAAGTTTCCCACAAGAATTAGATATAATTTTTTTGGGTAATTAAGAATTAGATATATTGCTTACCAAATTATCAATGGTATTGTGTATCATTAAAGATTTAACTGTTTTTGTTTTTCTCAACTCTGAAAATGTTAAAGAGAAATGTCACACGTGTTTCCCTGGGACTAAACAGAAAATAAATGAAAATTTGGGTATGAGAACCACAAAAGCAATAGTAAGAGATTGATTAACATTGAAGGCCAAAATGTACTATAATATATGTTACATGAACTCGTATACGGGTGTCAAATGCTGGAAAGTGTTGGATCCATTTAATTTCCGTTCATAAGGACACATGCACGACAAAAGGATCATTCTTCTCTTTTTCGTTATTTTGTGTTGTAACATAAATGGTGTTTACCATGTGCCACAGAGCATGTCAAAATGTTTAGGAATTTAAATTTAACATGGCCTTATGTATGAGGGAAATACACACAACTTAGCATTTTAGAAATGAATTAAAATAACTGAACCATGCTCAAACAAACATAGTCTTGACTGGTACAGAAAGGGAACTAAATTTAAGTACCATAGTTGTGTACAACACACAATGGTAGTACATTTTCTTCTTAAAGTGCAATTACTTGTAAAGACTTGGAAGTAATCTTGAGCTTGCAGTTATGGGGCTCAAGGTTGATTCCCACAATACAGCCCTATGGTTAAAATTTGCAGCTTCTAAAGATCTGATCCTCACTTGCGACGAACAAACCTTAGACTATGCTTTTCATTCCATCGAAAACTAAGCTCATATGTCCTATCCAAATCTTAAGCTTGAGTCAAAACTTGTAATAAAATGACATCATTTCATTGCCTTTTCACTAATTAATTTTTGTGAAATCCTTGTAATATAAAAAAAGCCTAATTCGTGCTTTGCGTTCTTCTTTCTTTCTTTTTTTTTTGCTTCCATTTACATTTATTCAAATTGGTTCTTTTCATTTTGATATTTGCTACATATTTTGAATTATACAATATTTGTGCCTTATGCTTTGACGAGAACTCTTGCACCTTTGAGGTTAAGATTTCGACGGGTAGTCTCTCCCCCACTTTGGGAGTTTCTTTGTAATTATGATTCACTATCATGGTTTCTAGTAGTGAAATATTGAATGCTTTTCACTGGACAGCCTTGTGATGCGTGGAATGGTGGTGTTGGGCATATATCCAAGGAAATGATTCAAAGCCATTGCCCAGAACCGGGACCAGCTATTCAGGTTTGGTCTCTTACTACTAAGATTATGTTTGGAATAGCTTTTTTTAATTTTTTTTAATGTGCCTTTTTTCGTCTTTTCTAGTTTTTTTTATATTTTGGATTAGATCTTTTACTTTTCCAATTCATCATAAAAAAACAATCTAAAACTGTTATACTAACGATGAAAATAGTCACTAAAGACGAAAAAAATCATACAAAATCTTTAAAATGGCTATTTTCGTCTTATTTGAACTTCTTTTATTTTCTGGTCAAATTCCTTTACTTTTCTAATTTCTCGCGACGAGAGCAATTCAAAAAGTATTATTATTTGGACTAATGTAAAAATAATTAATTAAAGACAAAAAAAAAACCATATAAAAAATGCTATCCCAAATACTGATTTTTTGTTTTTTTATCAGATACTGAGGTGCGGTCCACCACCCATGAACAAAGCCATGGCTGCTCACCTTAAAGCACTTGGTTACACCTCAAATATGCAGTTTGAGTTTTGACCCAATGGTTTCTATGATTTTAATGCTAAGTACTGTGTCGTGTGTATTCCTTCGAAACCAAGAAAACACTAATTTGTAGTTGCTATATATATATATGATGGTTCTTGTGAAAATTCGTTTGACATTATATTTTGTATGTGCACATATTTTATATTTATAACACAAATTTGTGTATCAATTAAATTATGAATTTATGATGGTCCAGTGATGGGAGAATGGCATTGTTTATCTATCAATACTCTGTAGAAAGAGATGCTCGGGATATTATAACGAGTTATCGTGCCAAGATACCAATTATCGGGTTTGGTTTGATATTGTTAAAATTAGTAGTTTATAGATTTTAACTTGTAATAAAAATTATGAATATTTGGTAAAAATTATAATTTTGTAACTGAAATAGAAAAAAAAATAATTATAATTTATAACAAAAATTGTAAGTATTTAAAAAAAATTATAAATTATAACTAAAATTAATAATAAGCTAAAAGCTACTATTTAGCTTTTAACAGTAATTTTGCTAAACGTCTCCTTAATATCAACACCAAGTATTTTTGCCTACCACTTATTACTAGTAGCAACAACTACCGTCACTATCACAATTATCGGTCGCTATCTGTGCCATCAGCTTTAACTATTATTTTTTATAACTCTTACCTCCATCCACCATCTTCAGTTGTTAGTGACCCATCTTTGATAACTCTCTTACCTCCATCCATCATTTTTGGCCATCGTGTTGGTTAAAAGCTCTTACCATAGATATCAGCACATATATTTTATACTTTTGGGCAATTTCTCTTATATCGTCATTACCTTTAGTTGAGATTTTTAACCACAAAATTTTTAAAAGATTAAGATCAATTGATTTGGACAATCAAACGAAAATTTACGTAGACTTCAATCCACAACAGTAAAATAAAAGAACAGGAACAACCAAGAACACAAAAAAGTACGTGGTTCGGCTGACTGTCTACCTCAACGAGAGAGAAGAAACAATCCATTATATGGAAATAAAGATTATAATGATCACTCTCTATCTCACAATATATCCGTGACCTCAAACTGAGCTTCTCACCGTCTCCCTACACTTTTTGATCTCTAAATCTGAGTCTCACACCATGTGTTAGATATTTTCTCATATCTATTACAACTCTTATGGATACATTGTTAGCCCAAGAGCTTTTTAATTAGATTTTGATAATTTTTATAATTCATTTTCTAAATTAAATTGATTTAAAAGGATGATATTTAATTGTTTTCAAAAAAGGTATTGTCGACATTACATGACAAATGAGTAGACACCTTATGCCATTTGCGTTGACACTTTGCATTAAATGGATTGACACTCAGTGTTCTTGAGAAGAATATTTTGTGTCGACATCAATTGATAATTGAGTTGGCACCTTAACACAAAGTACGCTTAAAATTCTCAAGTGTGTCGACACCATTGTGAAATAGAGTCGACACCTTAATATTTTTGCTTAAAATGTTTCAGGAACTCAGTTGAATCGACCCCAAATGAATTTGGGTTGATACCTCCAGTATTGGACCTGGATCCACATTGAGTTGACACAAATGCAGAATGGGTCGACACCTCAATCCCTTTGCGAGATTCTTTTAGGGACGACACCAAAATATTTTGAGTCGACACCAAGTAATCCTTCGGGTTCCAGTCTTCGGGCTCTACGGGTCGACACCAAAGTCAGATGAGTCGACACCTAGATACCCTCCGAAAAACAAAATGAGTCGACACCAAAGAGAAATGGGTCGACACCAGTACTTCAAGCCATTTTTCGTCTCCAACTCAAAAGTGTCGACACTATAGGATTATGAGCCGACACCAAAGAGAAATGGGTCGACACGAGTACTTCAAGCCATTTTTCGTCTCTAACTCAAAAGTGTCGACACTATGGGGTTATGAGTCGACACAAAGGTTCCTTTCGGGAACAAGGATTTTGGGTCGACACCAACCAAGCTGAGTTGACTCCAAAAGTCCCGAGACTGTCTGTGATTTTCTGAGTTGACACTATAATAAAGATGAGTTAACTCTAAAAGTCCTGAGATTGACTGTAATTTCAAGGGTCGACACCACAACACTTTTTGGTCGACACTGAAATTCCAGTAGCTGATCTGGCAAAATAGGTCGATTCCAATGAAGATATGAGTCGACACTAAGGTCCTACTTGAAAAACTGAAGAAATGCATGGGTCGACACGAAATATTCCATGAGTTGACACCACTGTGTGTGAAAAAATGCAGTAATAAGGTCGACACCAACGAAGAACTTAGTTAACACAATCACTCGAAGAACCAAGCTCTAGATATTTTTTGTCAACACCAAACAACTTTTGTGTCGACACCTGCGACGAAATTCAAATCTCGCGCTGGTTCCAACGGTATGATTTTAGAGTATTAATTGCCTCCACCAACTCACCAACGGTCATTTATTTCAAATGGTTATATAAGGAGTTAATTTTCAGAGTTTCAAATTTTTGGACACTGTTCTATTGCTTAAATTTAAAGCTCAAAATGTAAAAGAAGCATTTACTTCTTATTTACTCCTCCAGCTAATTCTTACATTTCCTTACTTATTTATTTTCAATCATTTGTAAGGTGTGTTAGTTAGTGAATATTTGATTCTCTCACATTTATTATAAAAGAGAGTGAGTCACCCATAATCCTTTAAGAGAGTGAGTGAACTTCTTAAAGAATAGCTCAAAAGAGTTTAAGAAAAATAGGGGATTGTTTTGTAGAAACTTCTTGAGGCTGTAGGGGCTTTTGAATGCGTCTGCAAAGCATTTGATCATAGTGAAAATTCTTAAAGGGAGTCTTGAGGAGTAGATGTAGGCTTAGAAGAAACCGAACCACTATAACTCTTGGTGTCTGGTTCACACTTTCTCTCCCTGACCTCTTTAATTTTCTTATTATTTTATTATCTATCGTATTTGCTTGAGAAATTAAAGGGCTTTCATTTTTTTTAAAATTGTTATTATTGTTTAAAAGCCCAATTTACCCCCCTTTTGGATTGCTTGAACTAAGAATTGGTATAAGAGCTTGAACTCTTGTTTATGACTTAATCGTCTAAGAGGATCCATGGCAACCACCGGTATTGGACCAAGTTAGCCTGAAGGTCAGTCCACCAAGAGACCTCCTTTGTTCAATGGAACAAATTATAATTATTGAAAAGGTATGATGAAAATTTATATTTAAGCCATAGACTATGACCTGTTGGCCTGGGTCTGGGCCAGCATCCTGCCGTGGTGGAGGCCCGGGTTTGGGCCGAGTTTTAGTCGACTTGTAGCGCTTGGCGCTGTACCCTTTAAAGAAATAAAGTTGCGTCTTCACCACTACCTGCGGGTTTTGGTGAGATGGTAAGCGTTGATCTAATAATTGGCATCAGAGCTGGTGGTTCCAAGTTCAATTCCCCAGAGTAAGGCATGTTGCTTGCTGGTTTTATGGGCAAGTGCTGGAGGGATTATTGGCCTGGGTTTGGGCCAGCATCCTGCCGTGGCAGATGCCCGGGTTTGGGCTAAGTTTCAGTTTACTTGTAGCGCTTAGCGCTGTACCTTTTAAAAAAATAAAGTTGCTCCTTCACCACTACCTGCGAATTTTGGTGAGATGGTAAGCGCTTGATCCAACATGACCTTTGGAGAGTCATTATGAATGGACTGAAAAGGCCTACTAAGACAGTAGAAGCAGCATATGTCCCTAAGCCTGAGAACGAATGGACTGAGCCTGATATAAGAGAGATACAAAAAATGCTAAGGTTATGAATTTCTATATTGCTCTCTTGACCCAAATGAGTTCAATAGGATCTCCACCTGTGATACTACAAGTAGATTTGGGATAGACTTGAGGTTACCTATGAGTAAACCAATAAAATCAAGGAATATAAAATAAGCATGCTTGTTCATAATTATAAGTTGTTTAAGATGAAGCATGATGAAACCATTTTTGAAATGTTCACTAGATTCACTTATATCATTAATGGCCTAAAATTTCTTGGCAAGGTTTATTCTAAAGCAGAGATGGTGAGAAAGATCCTAAGTGCATGCCTAAAACTTGAGAAGCTAAAGTGACTGCCATTCAAGAAGCAAAAGATCTCACTACACTTAGGTTGGAGGAACTTCTTGGTTAACTCATGACTCAAGAGATGAACATCAAGATGGATAATGAAAATGATAGCAAAAAGAAGAAATGAATAGCTTTTAAAGTTTCCATTCTTGATGATGAATATGATGAAGACTCCACAAGTGATGAAAATGAAAATCTAGCCCTCATCACAAAAAGGTTCAAAAGATTTCTTAAAAATAAAAAACAAGAAGGAGGGGGATTCTTCAAGAAAGATGGGTACAAAAGTGAGCCCAACAAGTTCAAAGAAAAATCATGTAAATTTAAGGGTGATCACAAGAAAGATGAGATTATTTGCTTCGAATGTAAGAAGCGTGGACATATGAAGGCTGTGTGTCCCTAACTCAAGAAGCATTTCAAAAAGGGATTCAAGAAGGCTATGTTGGCTGCATGGGGTGAAAGTGAAGATAACAGCTCCGAATATGAAAAAAAAATGAAGTCGCTAATCTTTACCTCATGGCCAAGAAAGACAATGACGTAATCAATAACTTTTTTTCCTTTAAAAGAACTTCAAGTTGCATTTGAAAATTTGCATGACGAATTGGGAAAAATGAGTGCTAAGAATGCTATTCTTAAAAAGTTGGTTCTTTTCTCATCTTGTGAAATTGAAACTTTAAAAGAAGAAAAATATTTGCTGTCAAACC